>PVHP010036778.1:0-17703 GCA_004024765.1 Zapus hudsonius
ATCTATCAGAACACATTCAATTGTTTGTGGGAGACACCTGTATCAAACCATGACAATAGTATTTTTAAGTATTATTTTTTCCTTCTATATACAGGTAATTGAGTACAGGTAAAGCATTTTTAGATGACAGGATACGAAGGTGCAGAAGGAAAGCAAACTGCTTAGATCCCTGGGTTTGCACAGGGAGAGGGGCGTCTGAGGGAAGAGTCTCCACACAGGTGCTAAGCTCCTGAGGTTTCTATTCTTCCACTTAGCTTCCTCTTTCATATTTTCAAAATAATTGCATATTTGATCCTGTGGGTATTACCTTTAAATGGAAAATAAAAACCCATCTCTTTCCTCCCTTCTTCCCCAAACAACTTCATATTTTAAAGACACTCCAAAGGCCCGTTTTCAATGGCACCTTAGCATTCTTTTCCTGGTCTATAAAATGTTCTCTAGGAAAAGGCTGCAAAATGGAAAAACCCCGACGGCCACATGGACGGACTCACCACCAATGGCGTCCTGGTGATGCATCCTCGAGGGGGCTTCACTGAGGAGTCCCAGCCTGGAGTCTGGCGTGAGATCTCTGTCTGTGGAGACGTGTACACCTTGCGAGAGACCAGGTCAGCGCAGCAGAGGGGAAAGCTGGTGAGTAGGCACCACTCCTGGAGATGTGCCAAGCCCCAGACGTCTCATGGCAGGTGACACCTTCCTTCCCATAAAGCTCCAAGGCGCAGGATGAGCAACACCCAAGAGACTAGAATTCTCTAAGCTCCTGGAAGTTAGAGAGGCTTGGCTGACCATCACCAGAACAGAAATGTCAGGTTTGCTCCCCGCATCTCAAGAGCTTGGTCATTTATTGTATGCCTCAGCACAAGATTCCTCTTAAATCCACTTCACAGAGAGCAAGCTTGCTTCTAGTGTAAAATGACTAATTCAGGAAAATCCTGAGCAGTCTGACCAATTAGAGAAAATTTTGAATTAAAGACCATGACTTAGATTTTCTACAACTAAGAAATAATTGTTAGCATTTCACGTTAATTTCATACTTAAAAAAAAGTCATGGCATTCTCTATGATGTTCACCAGGCTAATGCATCCAGCTTACTTGAAACCGTTCATATTCGCATTGACCTGGCATGCTAATGGTGTCCTAGACATGGTATTGCAGTGTCGTCCCCCCCTTGTAAATTTTCTTCTGTATCTATTATCCATCTGCCTCCAAGATGGTATCGGTTCACCCTGGGGAAAGAACGTCAGAGTGCCCCGTGCCCCATGATCTGCCAGACCTGGCTTTTAAAGGCGCGTGTGTCCACGCTGTCGCAGGTGGAGAGCGAGACCAACGTGCTGCAGGACGGCTCCCTGATCGACCTGTGCGGGGCCACGCTGCTCTGGAGGACAGCCGACGGGCTCTTCCACGCGCCCACGCAGAAGCACATCGAGGCGCTGCGGCAGGAGATCAACGCGGCGCGGCCACAGTGCCCCGTGGGCCTCAACACGCTGGCCTTCCCCAGCATCAGCCGCAAGGAGGTGGTGGAGGAGAAGCAGCCCTGGGCCTACCTGAGCTGCGGCCACGTGCACGGCCACCACGACTGGGGCCACCGCAGCGACGCGGAGGCCGACGAGCGGGAGTGCCCCATGTGCAGGACCGTGGGCCCCTACGTGCCGCTCTGGCTGGGCTGCGAGGCCGGCTTCTACGTGGACGCGGGGCCGCCCACGCACGCGTTCAGCCCCTGCGGACACGTGTGCTCCGAGAAGTCGGCCAAGTACTGGGCTCAGATCCCGCTGCCCCACGGCACGCACGCCTTCCACGCCGCCTGCCCGTTCTGCGCTACGCAGCTGGTCGGCGAGCACAGCTGCATCAAACTGATCTTCCAAGGCCCCGTGGACTGACCTCGGCGGCCTGTGACTGTGAAGGTTCCTCCACCCACTTGACCTTGTGGGGAGGGATGCTCCGGGGCCTGCGGTGAGCATGGCTGGAAGCCTGATTAAACCATCCGAGTCCACCCGCCAGGCTTTCATCTTAACCTTGGTTTTTAACCAGATCTTTTTTTTTTTCCTTTGTAAACTTGGGCAAGATTTTAAATCCTATTTTACAAATGGAGAAGTTGATTCAATGCACAACCTTCAGTGCTGTGTGCTGTGGGTGCTGCCAGAGAGATGGGCGCTGGCTGGGAATACGTGAGAGGGGGGTTAGAATCCACTCGTCAGATGTGCTGGGTAGATAGCCAGGAGGCCTTAGGTACAAGGGCTGGTTCTGAAAGCTACGTTTTTATTTTCTGATTTATTTTTCTGACATTTGGGGGGGAAAGAATATTCATATATAGGATTTTTGTAACTTCAGTGGAATTTACCTATACACACACTCATCATATACTTGGCATTTCAAACGAATTTTCCATAATGTTTTAGTCTGCCCTGTTACTTCTTAACGTGGATTGCTTTTTATCCTTGTCTTAGATGGCGAGCTCTACTTGATTGATTACTATACAGAAGCTCTTAAAGATTCATGAACAACCACAGTAGTAGGCATGTCTTAGGTACTGTAAGATCAGTTTTATCTGCATACTGAATTATTTAAGACTTAAAAGAGATTTAAAATATGCTTTTACCCTTTTAAGAAAAACACACTTGTTGGAATTTCATACGTTTTTTCTTCTTTCATAGGAAAGCCAAAATTGTAAAACCTAAAAACCAACAAATCACAACGAGGCAGTCATTGTTTGTTCACTCACTTCCCACCATCTGTCTCCTCTCTTTGCAGCTTAAGGAGCCCTGTAAGTCCTGAAAATGTTTGCAAATCAAACTAAATTTAAATGTGATCATTAGATATACACAATACCAAGTGATACATCTGCAGAGATAATTTGAAATTCCTGCTTTTAAAAGAGCAAATGAGTGTTTACTGAGAAATAATTAAATCAGAATTTCACATGTGCTGCGCCATCCCTCTCTGTTAGTGTCATTTCGTTTTGATTAATAACCCCTGGATGCTCATTCTCTGTGTTTGGTGCCAGTAGTGCCTGCTCTCAGAGGGTAGAGAAGCCGGCTGGCTAAGTACAATCAATCCCTGCATGCAGAACAAACAAATCTTCAGATAGACTAACAGCCTCCTAAATGAACCATCACAGATTTGAGCTACCTGTTTTAACCTTTGTGGGAAATAGATGTAATTTATATAGTGCTAATATGCTGTATCCATACATGAATTGGTTTCTCCATATTTTTTGCTTACTTGCAAAATAGTCTCCCTATTTTCAGTAATTCTAACCTGTTTGAATACTGTTTCCTTTAAGCTGTAAGATATATTACTCTTAATGCTGCTGCTTAATTTGAGTCAATATCCTAAAAGTTTAACCTATCAGTTTTGAAGTAGCTTTATTTTTCAATGGAGACCATTGAATGGAATGAGATGTTTTTGTTTGGGGTTTTGATAACTTTTAAAATGAAGTAAAAGTCCTCTTACTGACTACAGAATGGTTTCCTCTGTTGTGTAAAGAACACACACAACACATTGCAGTGATAGAGTAAGAAGGAATCACCTAGGATAAATGTATTAAATACCATCTGATGTAGCCAGAGCCTCCAGAACTTAGTTTTCACAAAGCCCATGATTCTTTGAGCTTCAAAGAATGATGACAGAAGCACTGGTTTCCTCCTCTTGTTCTTCGAAGAGAGATGTTTGAGAATTTTTGATATCCCAGCATTATCTTTGTGTAAATGATCTTATACAAAGGAAGGCTGGATTTCACCTACCCAAAGAAGCTTGCTTTGTCTGAGAAGTTATGCTCTGATAGATAAGTTCTGTCTGTGATGTATACCCCCCAAAATAAGGATAGCTTCTAACCTGCAAAGTCTTTGGCTTGTAAATTCAGGTAGCTTCAGTGAAAGTCTAAACTTGGATAATAAATTTTAAGCTCTTAGAGGGGACCACAGTGCTACCCCCTATGTTTTCTTGGACTTCCAGGTAAGGTTCTCCTCCCGGCCTGCCAACGGGATAGCAGAGAGGGGATGTGTTTGTACAAGGAGCCAGGCTGACTTGGGCTACTCTTCCTTATACCAGTGAGAGTTTCTTTCAGGCTTGAAAGCAATTTAGTTTGTGAGAATAAAGAACTCTAATTCACCCAAGTAGAGTGATACAATTGAGAAAGGGAAGCTTTTCCAAAGTCATTTGGGTTCTTCCATTTGGCTTGTCATCTCATTAAAGAATGAATCCCATGTTCCCTCTCCCCAGGTGTACATAAGGAAATCACCAACCACTTGCCCTGGTCTCAGCCTGACCAATTGCCTTTCCCAGATAGGTTTCCAGAAGTAAAGCCCTTGTGATGTACTTCCACAGATGATTTTTTTTCAGTTGTTTGTCAGTTTACTACAAAACAAAAGATTCAGAGTGAATGCTGTACACCTCTGAGTATTTTTCTAGTATGGAATTTTTTATTACTAATCGGTGCTGCCGGGTCATGCATGTTGCAACTCAACATTTCTCTTATTTGGTTCAGCTTTTTTCAAAAAGGGCTACAGTTCACACTGCAGAATAAGTTTTAAGTTTTCTGGGTCCCCCTCCTTCTGTGGCCCAAAAAAATTAAAATCTTCTAATATAAATAGAGAGTGTATTTATCATTCCTCGATAGTTAATTATAGAGTTTGGTACCTTTGTTCCTCAGGGAAGCCACGTGATATAACTGGTTATAGACTTTCAGGGTTAGGGTTAGAGAAAGGAGAAAGCCATTGGAAACATGATGGCCTCCACTAAGGAGACTGATGAATCTAGATGCAGAAGTGTGCCAAGATGGGCATACACGTGATTGTAATAGAATTCATTTTCCAGGACCAGTAAGGAAAACGGTTTTAGTTATTACATATACACTGTGTTAGGAAAAGTTGATAATTCTTCTTCACAAAGCATCAATGCCTTTTATTTTTGCTAACATAGGAAAAACTCCAGCTCTGTGGTTTAGTGTTGTTGTCTGGGCACTTCTGAGTGTTTAAGGAACACAGTTTCCACTTAATGTAAGTGCACTACAGGCCATAGACTTGTCGCCTGAAGTTCTGTTATTCTGCTCAACTTCTTTTCTTGTTTGAGGCCATTCTGTTCTTGGGATGTGCACAAGAGGCCACTGTCACTGTTGGATGAAAACGTGCTCTCTTCGTGCAGTCTTGCCTCCTAACTAACACACAGTGCATTTTTCCATGGACAGGCCATGGGACCTTCACTTCAAGCCAAATGCAGTTCTGTTCCCTTGGCTGTCCACCTCATATCCCCATCAGTAAGCCTTTTGGGGTGCAGGTCCTGAGGTTCCTCCTGCAGGGGTGGGCATAGTACAGAGAGCTCCATATCAATGTCATCGCTTTATGACCCAAGGCCAATGAAAGAACCTCTCCTCTTTTGGAAAGAACCTAAGCACCATGAAGCAGTGAAACAAAAGGAGACTCAGTGATTTCTTTTTAATAATACTTAACTCCTTGCAAATAAGCTTTTGCCCTCATGAAATGAAGAATCCCTACTGGACAATTAGGGAAAAGCAAATTATTTTTCCGATTCCACTTAACTATTTCTAAACATGTTTATAAAACAAACAAAAGTAAACTTGATGAAAGGGAAATTGTTTCTTCTTGTTAGCTGAGGTGACAGATTGCTTCTCTGTATTAAACAGTCTAAAAGTTAGGGGGCTGATCATACTTACCATGTATAGTGTTATGAGCAGTTAAATTTTATGGATATATTTGTAAAATTGTTCTTTTGTATTTCATGTCAAATTGAAAAGTTTTATTTCTTCACTATTGTACCTGTGGAAAGACAAGCCATTTTACAGGAAAATTCTTCAAAAGCTATTAAATAGATCTCACTGTGTTTGTGAGTTGTTGTCTTCAGACTGTGTGACTGTCACTGAGTTACCAGGTCACTGAGGAGGAAGTGCTTACAAAAGTAGACTTGATTTCTGCATTTCCCAAACTTCCAAGTGATTCCCAAAAGATGAGTTTTATTATTGTTTTATACTCTGCACAGTGCATACTGGCTCCTGAAAATCCCCTACATTTTTTTATTGAAGAAATTCCATTGGTGCTTATATTACTATGTCTTGTGACATTTTATCACTGTCAAATAAATCTAACTTATAGGAGAATTTAACCTGGCTTGTAGAATTAATGTATTTTTCTGCATGATCCTGATAATTATGTTGCTACTATTATGGTAAATCTTAATTCATTTTTAACAACACAGTAAGGACTGTTTGTAAGCCTTTTAGCCTTACACAAACATGTATATCATTAGAAAAATATTTGTACTTGAGATGACTTTTTTCTTATATTGAAATTCAGAAGTTATAGCTATTATTGAGGGAAATAGATTTTTTTCCATTGCAAAGGAAAATAAAAATATAGGCTTTTTGTAGGAGGCAAGTGTTCAATGCCTTATCAAATTGAAGATACAATGAGTATAACTATAACAAAATGCATCCAGTTATGCTTGTGTCATAGATCCCATTCAACAAGTGTGCCCAAGCTTATCCAGTGTGGCTTTATTCAATGGAGTGTCTTCAACAAGTGGATCTGGGTCAATGGGATATCCATGTGCAAATGGATGGAATTAGCCCCACCTCCATCTGCAAAAAATAGCTCAAAATTGGACAGAGAGCTACCACTGTAGAACTCTCAGAAGAAAACATAAAAGCCAATGGTTCCTTAAGTACCACAACAAAAACAACACAATGAAAGAATAGTAAATTGGGAGGCCAGGCGTGGTGGTGCACGCCTTTAATCCCAGCACTCAGGAGGCAGAGGTAGGAGGATCTCCGTGAGTTCAAGGCCACCCTGAGACTACATTGTGAATTCCAGGTCAGCCTGGACTAGAGCAAGAACCTACCTCGGAAAAAAAAAAAAAGAATAGTTTATTGGACTTCATCAAAATTAAAAAGTTTTGTTCATGAAAAAAAAAAACACTTGATAAGAATAATAAGACAACCAAAATAGATATTTGGAAATCACAAATTTCACTAGAAAATCATATCCAAAAAAATATAAGGAATGTTTATAAAAACACACACCCAACTAAAAATGGTCAAAGCTTTCTTCCAGAAGATATTGAAATGGCCCATACACATAGAGTCATTCACACCTTTAGCCACCAGAAAATGCAAATTAAAAGCACACAAAATACTACTTTACATCCACTAAGACAACTAAAGTAAAAATGGTTGCAGCGAAATGTTTACAAGTGACCGGAATCCTCATTGAGTAGACTTTGGGACAAGCAGCTTGGCAGTTTCTCAGAATGTAAAATGCATAGTTACTATATGATCTAGCCATTAACTCCTAGGTATCTGCCCAAGAGAACTGAACCCAATCACACAACAACAGGTGCATGGATGTTTATTGTTTCATTATTCCTAACAGCAAAAGTCTGAAAACATCACAAATGTCCATCAACTGAGGAATGGATAACAAAATGTATCCGTTGTAGCCACAGAATGGATACAGTGAAATTTTGGAAGTACTAACGCATACTTCAACATCAATGAGTTTGAAAATACAATAAAAGAAACCAACCCCCTAATCCACACATGGTACGCCAGAAATAGGGAAATCTGCAAAGATTAGTGGTTGTCAGGGGTGACAGGAAGAGAAATAAAGAGTGATTACTAACAGGGTCAGAGCTTATTTTGGGGGTAATGATGAAAATGCTCTGAACTCAGGGGTGGTTGACAACTTACATGTATATGTATGTCAGTAGAAAAAGGGAATATTTTAATAGTAAAAGTTGTGCAAACTTAAGTGAGCAGTTGTCTAATGAGAAAAAAAATTGAAAATCCAACATTTGGGAAAATAGTTATAATCTTGCATCAGACTTCTCTTCAATGATTTTATGTTAGAGCAAAAAAAAAAATTGTAGCTCAGCTGAAATCGTAATATTCTTTAATCCCAACCAGAAGCTTGAGAGATGTGATGGATTTTTTCAAAGTTAAATAATTTATAATATCTAGTAATATCCATGTTTATTGATATTTATGTCAGATGAAAAATCACTTATGGGCTCAAGAGATGGCTCAGCTGTTAAAAGCACTTGTTTGCAAAGCCTGACAGCCTGGGTTTGATTCCCCAGGACCCACATAAAACCAGATGCACAAGGTAGTGCATGTGTGTCTGGAGTTCATTTACTGTAGCAAAAGGCCCTGGTGTGACCATTCATATTCCCATTCTCTCTCTCTCTCTCTCTCTCTCTCTCTCTCTCTCCTTGCTAATAAATAAATAAAATAAAATTTAAAAAAAAACATAGTAGAATAAGAGCAAAACCAGCTGCAGCATCAGATCTTGGTAGAGCTGTGGTCACCCAGTAGACAGTATGAATTTCACTTTTGTGGCAGGCCTGATACTTGCAGAGCATTAATGCCAGCAGAGCCCTGTGCACAGCATACAGTGTCAGCTCCACTTTCCAGGAACCTGCAGTTGTCAAGTGGGCTAGCATTCCACAAATCCTGCATATAGTTGTTACTCTATTAATTTGGAGTTTCTGTTAACTCAAACAATCAGATTCTACCTATCAAACCCATTTTATTGGCACGTGTGTGTGGAGTGTATGTGGTGTGGTGCATAGTAGGTTATATTGCATGCATGTGTGTGTGTGTACTTCATGCATGTGTATGTAGGGGCACACGCTCTATGCAGACATGGAGGCCAGAGAACATTAGGTGTCTGCTTGTGGGGTTTTTTCCAAGTATTTACTTGAGACAGAGTCTCTCACTCAACCTAGAACTACTGTATTGCCAATTTTTAATAATTTTACTGGGAACTTTAATATATGAGCATAAGGCAAGTTGGTCATACTCTCATCAGGCTCTCTTTTGTCCCTTCTCTCCACTGAGGACCTTTCTCATTGGGGGTCATCAGTAATCACTGTGGGGTCATGAATGCACCAGTCAGTCTCTGTGCGGAGGCCAGTGCATCACAGTACACCTTCCCACCCATGGCTCTCATATTCTTTCTGCTCCCTCTTTCACAGTGTTACTGAGCTAGAAGTCCCCTTTAGTACTGGGCTGTCTGCAGCCTCTTGTTTTCTCCTTTGATGAGTTTTTGAGTCTCCTCAGTGTCGACCACCATCTCCATGGAGAAGGTTCTCTGGCGAGCAGTGAGAGCAGCACTCACGTTTAATCCACCACATCCTCTCTGTGATATTTCCTGGCCCCTGGGGTGTGTGATAAAGATGACTCGTCTGGTGCTAGGCACTTGGCTTTCTCTTGTATTCACCACCACCTGTAAAAAGCAGGCTCTCTAACCAGGAGAGAAAGCAGCATGAATCAAAGGGGATAAACATGGACATTTAGAAAGCTTTTGGATGGTCATCACCTCTCCGTGTAGCCAAAGTACAGTGGAAGCTTCCCTCTAGGGTCTTTGATGGTCTAATTCATAGGTTTTAGACTTGGTTAAGTACTGGGCATAAATTCTCTGCCAGTGAGTGGACCTCATATCCAATCAGAGAGCAGTTGATTATACACACACACACACAAACACACACACACACCCATAGCTTGATGCCACTGTGGCAGCAGTGAGTACATCTTGTCTGGCTTCTTGATTTTGTAGCTTACTGTTTGTTTACACTGTTGATGACTTTTATCCCAGCAGCTCACACAGCACTTTCCAGCATGGTGACAGCTTCCTTCTCAGTTCCAGCTTGATCTCTCAATGTCCTGTGGTATCTTCAGCATAGGGTCTTACCGTCTAGTTATGGTAGGTAATCAGGTGCTTTGGTAGTGGCCCTTATTGTTTTGGGGGCCTCATGTGTCTCCTTGACCAACAGCTCATCATGGAGGGGGGGTGGAGGTTGACCCACTTCTGGAACAAGGATTAACCAGCAACAGCTTACGGTGTTAAGGTAAAGCTTTCTCCACCTCAGCAGGGGACTTCCACTCAAACTATCTTTCTCTCCCCCTTTCAGCTATATCGTCTAATTAGCTAATGAAGAAATAGTTTTCTAAAGTACATGTTCATATCATCTTTAACTATGTGTATCCTCCTTTCTACCTTTCCCCTGCCCCCCGACATTTCTACCCTCTCTATTCTGCCCCTCTGCTTGTCTGTCTATTAGCTCCTCCCTTGGTCCCCCCGCCCCAGCTTCTCTCTCCAAGCCTCATTCTAGCTTCCTGACCAGGACCACAGATGCTCACTGTATCTTATAAACAAATCAGACTATTCCAAGTTAGGATCCCCATACGAGAGAGGACATAAAAAAGCAATCAAAAAACTGTGACAGAAAACTGAGCAGAGAGTTCTTAAAGGAGGAAACACAAATGACCAGTAAATATTTTTTTAGTCTTTAGCCTCTTTAGCCATCAATGAAATCAAATTTAAACAACTTTGAGGTTCCATCTCGTTTTAGTCAGAATGGCTTGTATCAAAGACTCAAATGATAAATGCTGGGGAGGACGTATGGAAAGAGGAACCTCACCCATTGTCAGTGGAAGTGCAAACTTATACAGCCACTATGGAAATCAGTTTGGAGGTTCTTTTTTATTTTTTAAAAATATTTCATTTATTTGAGAGAGAGAGAGAGAGAGAGAGAGAGAGAGAGAGAGAGAGCACCAGGGCCTCCAGCCACTGCAAATGAACTCAAGATGCCCTCTTGTGCATCTGGCTTTATGTGGGCACTGGGGAATCAAACTCGTGTCCTTCTGCATCGCAGGCAAATGCCTTAACTGCTAAGCCATCTCTTCAGCCCAGTATAGAGGTTCTTTAAAAGTATGAAAACAGATACCATATGGCCGAGCTATACCACCCCTGAGTATATGCCCTTACTCTGTGCTTTACCATAAAGATAACTGGTCAACCATGTTTGTTGCTGCTCTATTCACAATAGCTGGGATATGGAATTAGCCCAGATGCCCATCAACTGATGGAAAATGAAGAAGTAGTGCATATACACAGTAGAGCTGTATTCAGTAGTAAGGAAAACTGAAACTATGACATTTGCAGGAAAACAGAAGGACCTGGTGTAGATATATATATATATATATATATATATATATATATATATATGAGAGAAAGACAGAGAGAGAAAGGTAACCCAGTTTAACAAAACAATTGCCTTTTTTTCTAGTCAAAAACCCTAGCAATTCTCTGATCTCTGCAACTTCTCCCCCCCCACAAACACACAGAACTGAGGTTACAGGGGTGCACGGCCACTCCCAGATGTTTATGTGGGTGCTGGAGAACTGAGGTCTTAGGCCTTCTCCGGTTTTAATACATGTATAGCAAGAGCCCTTGACCATCGAGCCATCTCCCCAGCCCCCCAAACCCTTTCTTTTCCTGGTGAATAATGAAGACAGCAAAGGAGAACTTTAACCACTTGAGGAAAGACTATATTTTGAGCATGGTATAAATATAATTTATGTTGAGTATATTAATTAAAATGAATTCAATATTTTACTATCTAAATATTGCCATGTGTAAGGGTGAGATATGAATTACATTATTATCCATCCATTACTATAAAATTTTGCTCAATACTTGAAGGTAGTTTTAAACTATCATATATTTAAGTGCTCTGGAATGCCTATCTTTTGCTAATGAAATCTGTTCCTCATCCCAAATAATATGTGCTATACAATCTCTCTTACCTGGGCTCTTATAGGATGGACCACTGAGTCCATTCCTTCTGCCCTAGCATGTCTTTACTCACGTCAATAACTTGCTACTCTTCATGAATAGTTGAATTGTATGCTTATTAAGAATAGATATACTCAGAGAACTGAGTGGAAGAGGGGGTGGAAAGACTGCTAAGAGTCATGGAGGGGGAGAACATCCAGAGACATGGCCCCCCTCAGCGACAATACACAAGTGTGGGGGGGAACCTGACTGCCTCTTGTGCTATCCATAACCTCCTACCCCACAGAACCATCCAGTATGCCCACCGAGGAGGATACTCAGTGGATTGGGGACAGGGAGGAGGGGTTCAGGGATGCCAATGTAATATTTACTAATACAATGTATCTAATTTTAGACAATAAAAATATCAATTTTTAAAAAGGATATATTTGTTCCCAAAAAAATGTCAGTTGTAATGTTGATATCATATAATTAAGCATTGTGTAACCTCATGAAATATGAGTTTCAGTGTGTTTTATCTTTGAAAATTAAGTTGAATACTTTAAAAGGAATCGAAATGCATCTCTTAAAAAGCAGAATTTAAGTATGGTCAGGAAAAGAGTAAAATAGTGGGAAATGAATAGATTTTCTGAATTTTTTTACTTGTCCCTGATGCCTTTTGGTTCTCCCTCCACATTAAAGAAACTGACAACTAGAAATGACTCATTATGGAGTTGCCTTATCCAGGAAAGAAACACTTGGGTTCCCAGTCAGTGATGCTAAAAGCAAAGGTTTGGCCCACTACCAAAATATCAGCACGTGACGGCATACTTGTATTTTAGTTAAAGAAAGCATTCTATTTTAAACTTTATTTATTTATTTATTTTTACAAGGAGAGAGAGAGAAAGAGAGGACATGGGCACATCAGGGCCTCTTTCCACTGCAAACAAATTCCAGATGCATGTACCACTTTGTGCATTTGCTCTATGTGGGCACTGGGAAATTGATCCTGGGACAGCAGGCTTTGTAATCACTGACCCATCTCCCCAACCGCCCAAAAGTATTCTTTTTTCATAAGTTCCCTTCTAGCACAATCTAATGAACTGAGTAATTACCCTTGCTAATGATGCTGGATAAGAAGGTTTCTGCCATAGTTCAAATTAGGCTTTTGTGCACCCAAGTGCAAACAAAAAAAAAAAAAAAAAAAAAAACCTATCAAAATCTGCTTTTCCAAGATTAGGGGAAAATTGAGTTTGATTATTTTCTTTATTTCCTTCATTAATTTTATTTTTAAAACTCTGCATGCTGTGTTCCAGATCCTACTTGTGAGAGTAAGGTGGACTACCTTTTCAGATGGTGGGTGTGAAGTAAAACGTAACAGCAAGCACCATGCTATGGGAATGCGGGGAAGGAATGCCCGCCCTACATCTGCAGGATCAAAAAGTCCCTTATTAGCAGACCAATTGAATTTCTTTATCTTCCATACTACTACCGTTTAGATTTGATTATGAACTGCTTTTCTTTGAGCATTTCCAGTGTGAGTTTGGGCAATGCTGTTCTACAAAACAGCTGCTAGACCATTTACAGACAGACATACAGACCTATGGCTCGGATTGTGTCCTTGATTGCCCTATGGTGACCATGCTCCCAGGAAGCTTAAGTTCTTTGAATCAAAAAAATAAGCCAGGCTTATCACTCAGGAGGCAGAGGTAGGAGGATCGAGGTGCGTTTGAGGCCTCGAACCCACAGCAATCCTCCCACCTTGGCCGCCTGAGTGCTGGGATTAAAGGTGTCTGCCACCACTCACATCCTCCCCCAATGTTTTGGTTGCATGCTGGCCATGGTGCAGAGAAGTGCAGAGGCTGAGTGTCATTCTCCTCTGGCTGAGAAGGGGTGGATGAACTCCCGCTGCCCAGAGCCTTCAAGAAGCACAAGGCAGATTCACCTGGACCCTTTCACGTGCAGGTCCCAAGCCTGTGGACACCTCTGCTCTTCTCCGAGAACTAATGCTGACATTTTAGCCTTCTGCTCTGTTAACCTCTTGAAGAGAAAACCTAATCATACACCAGGGTAAATTTCTGTCCCTCACCAAGATCTCAGCCTCATAAACTCCCAGCTTGGTCTTTGGAACCCCATAGGACATCCAGAGGGCTGCTGGTTCATCCGCCTCCATGACCTCATGCTGCCAACCAGGAACCAGCAGGAACCCATGCCTTTTACCAGTCTACTTTGATACAGTTATTCTTGGTATTGGGTGGGTGCTCAGTTCTGCACCCTCCACAAGCACAGAACTCCTCAGCCTGGATTTGAAAGCTGTGCTCAACTCTGTATCTTTTGGTTTATCCAATTGCTGTTCAGGGCCCTGGAGCATTCTCTCCCTTTAAGTTAGTGTTCCTCAAGGTTTAGCAAATACATACCATCCTTCGTGTTTTCCCTCCTCATAATTTCCGATATTGAGGTTTTCTTACAAAAATAATAAATCTTAGTGAATTTGCTTTTAATGCTCAGCAATGATTTGTTAACTAAATTTTATTTTCTTTTTCATTGGGAGGAGGGGGCTTGAAGAAGCGTCTCACTCTAGCCCAGGCTGACCTGGAGCTCACTCTGTAGTCTCAGGCTCAGAATCAATCAGATGATTCTGTTTACCAGATGCTAGGATTCAAGGTATGTGTGTGTCACCACACCTGACTTCATTTAGAGTCACTTGGCATTAAACAAGGCTGAGTTGAGTGGGGAGATGCATCCTCTCCCTGTGGCTCTGAAAGAAGCAGGTGTGCATACCAAAAGGCCCTGAATTTGGTGGCTGGGGTACCAAGACAGAGTTGTAGTCAGAGAGTCTAGGACCTGTGCAGAAAGAGACATTGGATACTATTGTGGGGCTAGTGTTCCCAGACATCTGACTCTGCAGGGGATGCAGCCCTCTGTCCTAAGAGAATTCTCTGCCTTCTACCTTCCTCAGAGGCCTTGGCAACACAAGACAGGCCAAGGTAGACAGAGAACAGATTACCCAAAGCAAGCAAAGCTGAGCGCTTGTAAAGCCTTTCTGATGGGCTTGCTCCTTCGCTTGACATCACTTTGATCTTTAGACTTTGAAAAAAAAAAGAGCGTGTGCCAATTTCCATTAAGAAAAGAGAAAAGGGTTGTGGAAATAGCTCAGTGAGCAGTATGCTCCCAAGCACATACATGCCAGGTGTGCACTTGTAACCCAGCACTGGGGAGGTAGAAACAGGAAGATCCTGGTGTGCGCTGGGCAGCCAGCGAGCCTAATCTGTGAGCACTAGGCCAATAAAAAGAGTTGGACAGCGTACCTGAGGATAATACTCAAGGTTGTCCTCTGTGGCCTCCATGTGCAAGAGCAAAGAAAGAGGGAGAGATGACTCAGTGGTTAAAGGTGCTTGCTTGAAAGCCTGAGTTCTGTTCCCCAGAACCCACATAAAGCCAGATGCACAAAATGGTGCATGCATCTGGAGTTTGTTTGCAGGGTCTAGAGATCCTGGTGCACCCATTCTCTCTCCTCTCTCTCACTCACTCTCTCTCTCTCTCCCTGCAAATTAATAAATAAAATATTTTTAAAAGAAAGAGGGAGAGAGAAAAAGAACTGTGAGTTTGGAGGCTGCGGGTGTGGTTCCGTTTGTTTGAATACTTGCCTAGCATGCATGAAGCCCTAGGTTCAAGCCCTAGTACCACATAAAACCAGGCATGGTGGCACACATCTGTAATCTGGAGGCAGAGGCAAGGGGATCGAGAGTTCAAGATCATCCTCAGATACAGAGCTACATGAGACCAGAAAGAGAGACAGAGGTATAAGAAAATCTCTTCCTCATTCTTGCTTCATCATTGCTGATAGGAAGACACCTCTGAGGGGGGGCAGGGACCTTAAGAGAGGCTTTACATTCTCTAAAATTACCTGTGCTTAAAAAGCCACCTCTCAGCACCCCGCTGAGCATCTCCTTCTAAGCCACTATTTTAGTGTTCTTATCCTTAAATTTGTCTCAGAGGCTAAGATTCTCTTTCTAGAATCGTCAGCATTCCTCAGAAGAAAGACACCCAGGGCTGGATGTTTGGCCAATACTATTCTCTCTCACCTGAGAGTTGCTCTGGTTCTCAGCTGTCCTCAGGTCCCTCCCCACCGCCATCCTGTCACCGCTCATTTCGCTCATTTCGGGAGCAGCAGCCCAGGCAGACAGGTGCAAGGGACGTTCCCTGGGGCTCAGAAGTGCCAGAAGCTAAAACAGCAACAGCTGTAGCAATTTCAGAATTTCAGCAGCTAATCAAGAAACCAAGTGCAAAAGCAGGATTTGACGATCCTAGGGGGACTGGGACTGAGGGCAGTGAGAAAGTGAGCTTCCCAGAGAATCTTCTAGAGCTGCTGGTAGGAATGTAGACCGGGTGACTTCCCCCACTAAGGAGTCAGAATTCCTGCTTCTGACTCGAATCCCGGAGCAGTAGGAGCGCTTCCCAGATATCCTGCAGTTTACTCTGTATTTTAAGTTAAATTCATCACCAGTTTTAGAACAACCTTCCATAGACTGGGCATTTCCAGGGGATTGTGACAATTTACACTGCAACTTGTGAGCAGCATTTGTTAAGAATGTTCTTTCCAAGTCTGGAGTACAGTGGTACTCAAAGGTTCCACAAATGAGGGTAACTTGGCCCTCTTCTTCTGCTAGGAAGCCTAGAGCAGCACCAGGACCAGGCAGTCTGTCCAGGACTAGAAGGAGGAAGAACACTGTCCCTTGTCCCCAGACCTCACTGTGAAGGAGTTCACATTGAAGTTACAGCTTAGTACCTGAGAGCAGACTCAAGAAGCTCTGCCTAGGTTCAAGTCTCAGCTCAGCCATTTATAAGCCCTCTGACCGTAATTAATGTGTTGCTTTTTTATTTTTTGAGGCAGGGTCTCAGTCTAGCCCAGGCTGACCTCGAATGCACTCTGTAGTCCCAGGCTGGCCTCAAATTCACAGAGCCTCCCAAGTGCTAGAATTAAAGGCGTGCACTGCTACATCTGGCAATTAATGTGTTTCTTAATTAATCCACTGCATGGAAAATACTTAGGCCTAGTGCATAGTAAGCACTCAGTAGATGCTATCATAAATCATGTCTCTCTTCATTACTAAGGATCTGCCCAACAGTTGGAACCCCAGTAAAAAGCACTAGCAGAACAGTTTTTTAAAATCTCCATTATAATTAAGTACTAGAACTTTGCTGCTTGGAAATTCATAAATCCAATTTCCTAAGTATACTAAAGGTACGTAAAAGAATTTTAATGGCTCCTGTACCTTGGAAGTAACAGTATGCACCTGGCTTTAGGTGCAGTTGGATTCAAGAGATCTGTTACCGTCTCTTGGCTGGGCTCACATGTCCACAGTCTTCTGTAACGAGGTGAACTGAGGGTTAGAATTTAGATAATACCCAGCAAAAATTCTAATGCACCCCAAAATTTAAGGAGTACCCGAATTCTTGTCTACAAAGTTAAAGAATTAAAATCATAGACAACAAGATATTAAGGCATAGTGGGAGAGTTTATTATTTAAAGGAATATGAGGAGTTACAGAGTTCTCCAGCCACCAGTGTGGGGAGAGCACGTGGGAGAGGTTTTAATAAAATCTGTGCTGTTCAGCCAAACAAGCAGAAGAAGAAAAGGTATCAGAGGTTTCCCATCATGAGAAGGAAAGGCTCATGTGGGAAAGAATCCTGAGCCCCCCTGTTGCAGTCATCTTTCTAGTTGCTGCGCAGAAAGAACCCAAGCAAAAGCGGCTTGAGGAGGAATGGGTTTATTTGGCTTACGGACTCAAGGGGAGACTCCATCCTGGCAGGGAAAACGATGGCATGAGCAGAGGGCTGGACATCACCTCTGCCACAGCACTGCAAACAGCAGCAGGAAGGTGTGCCAAACTCTGGCAAGGGGAAGCTGGCTTATAACCCCATAATCCCACCCCTGACAATACAGCTTCATCAAGGTTGTAAAACCCAAACTGCCATCAGCTGAGGATCGATCTATCAGAACACATTCAATTGTTTGTGGGGGACACCTGTATCAAACCATGACAGTCCGCCCCTGGCCCCCACAAACTAATAATCATTCAAGATATAAACACAATATGTTCAGCTCAACTCTTAAGTCCCCACAGCTTTCAACTAAGCC
>PVHP010036779.1:0-18014 GCA_004024765.1 Zapus hudsonius
AGATTTAAAACAGCTACAAATAACATGGTTGTCTACCTTTTCTTTTGTATTATAGAGAAATACAAGTGATTTGAACAAACTATTACCCTATAGAGATTGATTCTGTATCACAAAAAATGTTTTCTTATAATCACATTTTAATGAAATTTGTGAATCATTGAGCAAATTTTCCACCCACATTTTGTTGTTTGATATGAAAAAGCAGTTTGTCTTATTTTATTCATTTGTTTGTGAGATGGTCTAGATATTTCTCAGGCTGGCCTTGGATACTCCCATCTTCTCCCTCAGCATCCAGGCTGATGGGAAAACAGGTACCAACCATACCCTGTTAAAAAGAGATAATCTTTTATGCAATTATTTATTGGATGCACCACTTGTATTCACAGAAGTAAAGAAGAATAAGCACAGTGGTTTACCAGGAGCTTCAGAAGTCAACATTGGGTATAGTAACTGTCCGAATCATCGACCACTAAAGCTCCCACATGACCAAGTAAAAAACACAATTCAAAAGGGAGGAGGATATGACTTATCCTGTCAGGTAAGATGTTGCTATACACTGATATTTACGGAGGTAATGTGGTACCAGAAATGGTTGAAGACCACATCAAAACATACCAATTCTAGGCTGGAGAGCATTTAAGGCACTTGCCTGCAAAGCCTAAGGACCAGAATTTCCCAGTACCCACATAAAGCCAGATGCACAAGGTGGCACATGCGTCTGGAGTTGGTTTGCAATAGCTAGAGGCCCTGGCATACCCCCCTCCCTGCTTCTTTCTCTCACACACTCTCAAATAAATAAATAAATATTTTAAAAATATAAGTTCTTTTTGGTAAATAGCAGTTTTGTTGATTAGTCCTAATGCAGAAACTGCAAAAGAATAAAGCACTTGATTTGAAATCTTAAAAACTGGAACTAGAGGGCTGGAGAGGAGTCTCATCAGTTAAGGTGCTTGCCTGCAAAGCCTGACAACCCAGGTTCAATTCCCCAATACCCATGTAAAGCTAAATGCAGAAAGTGGCATATGCATCTGGAGTTCATTTGCAGTGGCTGGAGGTCCTGGCGTGCCTATTCTCTCTCCTTGCAAATAAATAAATTAATTAAATTTTAAAAATAAAAGAATTGGAACTAGAGAACACAGACTCATATTTCTAAGCCAGATTCCAAAGAAAGGTGGACCAGTGAAACCTTATATTGAGAGAATTGCGTTAATACACTAAAATGCCATAAAAGTTATTTTGAGGGGGCTGGAGAGATTGCCTAGTGGTTAACGCACTTGCCTGCAAAACCTAAGAACCAGATTTGATTCCCCAGTATCCACTTAAAGCCGGATGCACAGTGGCACATGCATCTGAAGTTTATTTGCAGAAGCTAGAGGCTCTGGCATGCCCATTCTCATTCATCCTCTCTCTTTCCTTGCAAATAAATAAAATTTTTTGAAGTTATTTTGAGCCAGACATGTGGTGCACACCTTTAATTCCAGCACTCAGGAGGCAGAGGTAGGAGGACTGTCATGAGTTCAAGGCCACCCTGAGACTCCATTGTAAATTCCAGGTGATCATGGGCTAGAGTGAGACCCTACCTTTGAAAACAAAACAAACAAACAACAAAAAAAGTTATTTTGAGGAAAGTGCTGTGGAGAGTTGAGAACAAGTTGTTGTGACATGGCCTATGTGTCCAGATAAAGAGAAAAATATAGAAATATAGGGCTGAGTAGATGGCTGAATGGCAGAATGTTGTTTGCCTAGCATAAGAAAAGTTTATATATATATATTTTGGTTTGTCGAGGTAGGGTCTCATTATAGCCAAGGTGGACCTGGAATTCACTATATAGTCTCAGGCTGGCCTCAAACTCACAGTGATCCTCCTACTTCTGCCTTCTGAATGTTGGGATTAAAGGTATGTACCACCACAACCAACTGAAAAGTTTATATTTTAAAAACACTTGTAGAACAAGATTCCAGCAACTTTTTATGTATCTTAACTGTATACAATGTAACGGTCTAAGATAACCAAAGTCTACATTCCTGAGCAGTGGCTGAAGTTCTGCATAAGTCTTCCTTTGAAGGCCTTGTGACTTCATTTTGAAACTCATTTTTTTTTAATATTTTATTTTATTTATTTGCAAGCAGAAAGATACATACAGAGAGAAAGAGTGAGGAAATCCAGACACAGGCACCACCTTGTGCATCTGGCCTATGTGGGTACTGGGGGAATTGAACCCGGGTCCTTAGGCACTGGAGATAAGTGCCTTAACTGCTGAGCCATCTCTCCAGCCCCTGAAACTCTTGTTATTATTTGAAACTCTTGTTTTTAGTTTTCCTTTAGTTTTCACTAATTTTGGAACTGGAGGTAAGTATCTTAGTACTTGTTTTCTTTGATTTTCATTGAATAAGTACAGGCACCAGTAACAAAAGTTGAAGAGTAAAGCTTGTACAACATAAAAAAGCATTAAGTATTAATTTAATAAAGGACTTTGGTAGGATAGTATATCCACGGGTGGTGCTCCTAATGTTTCAGCTCAAATAAGTCTGAATGCCTCCACTAATGATATTTATTGAACTCTAAGTACCTAGAAGTTTGTACACTTGATGAGTGCTGTGAAAATGTTTAAGATGATGTTGATAGTTGTTAAGTAAAAATTACTTGTTTTGAAGGAATTAATTGGAAAAACAGAATGCAAAAAATTGTCTTCAAAGAAACTTGGGAATTTTGAAGGACTAACTGAAACAACAATTAAAAGTAAGAAGCTAGGTAATATATCTTTAATTATTTTATAACAATAACTAGAAAACTATTTTAAATACTATCAATATATTAAAAGTGCACTTACAAATTTCCTAATATAAGATGGTAAAGTATTAATTTTTTAAATTAATCTTTTAAGTATTTTGTTATTTATTTAATTTTTTAAGTGGAAACTTTGTATGGATATTTCATGTGTTAGTACCATCATTTTCCTCCTGTCTGCCCCCCTCCACTGAGGGCCCTTCTTAGTGGGATTGCTGGTATTCACCATGAAATTGTGAGAACAGCAGTCAGTCATTGGTAGGGTAGGGGGAGGCAGTGTCTCTGGATATTCCCTCCCACTCTGTGGCTCTTACATTCTTTCTGCCCCCTCTTCTGAAAAATTCCCTGAGCCTTGATGGGTATGCTGTAAGTCTACTTTAGTGTTGAGTTCTCGGCAGCTTCTGGATTTCTGCTTTGTTTTATTTTTGAGTATCCTCAGTGTCTGTCTCTATCACCCTGGTGCAGGTTATCAGGCTAACATGGAAGCTGCACTCTTGCCCATGTCCTCAATTCCTCTGTGGTTTCACCTGGGCCCTAGCTGATGTGTGAGGAGGTAGTTCATCTCCTACCAGGGAGTCAGCTATCTATTCTTGTCTTGTTGATAGAATTTGGTTGTCCTTGGTTCTCACTGCTTTCTGAAAAAGAAAAAGATTCTCCAACAGAGAGTGAAATCAGGATACGTTAAATGAGATAAGCATTGTTAATTTAGAGAGATTTTGATGGGTGCAGCCTCACTTTTGGCCAATGACTTATGGGAATTTATTGTTGGAGTCCATAATCTTGGTCTCCATAGGATTCTGATTTGGTTCCCTGTTCTATGGGTTCCTTTCTACTGAGTGGATCTCTTAGGCAATCATGGAGCCATCAGTTACCTACCTAGGCTCTGTGCCACTATTGCACAGCTATGTACATCTTGTCAGCCTGGTTGCTTTTATATGGCAGTATCCCCTGCTTGTTCATAACATTGTTGGCCATTTTCCCTCAGTAGCACTTTTCAGCACTATATGGGCTGCCTGGGAACTGGCTTCTTTCCATATTCAACTGGATCTCTCGGTGTTCTATGTTGGCATTATGTGGTATCTTCAGCAATAGGGTCTTACCTTTTACCTCAGGTGGGTAATCACATGCTTTGTCAGAAGCCTGTCTTGTTTTGGGGACCTCATAGGTCTCTCCATCAACCGCAGCTCAACATGGGTTGTAACCAATTTCTGATACTGTGAGTGTCAAGCCAAAGCCTAATGTTTTAGGTTGGGGCTTCATTCTATCCTCTCCGAGGCCCTTCCATACTCAATTGGCTATATCTTTAGTCTGCTGTCCAGAAGGAAGGTTTTTTTGGTACCAGTGCACTTGGATGTGGTTTTATGTGTATCTTCCCCCTCCCTGCCACCCTCACCACAAACCCTTCCATTCCGCTTAAGTGTCCCTCGAGTTGCTTATCAGGTATGCCTGTAACTCAGACTGTTCCAGTTTAGGAACCACTTATGATGGGGAACATGTGGTGTGTGTCTTTCTGTGCTTGAGTGAGTTTGTTAGTATGATCTGTTCATAGAACTAGTGGGGGGAAGCTTATATATTAGTGAAAATAATTTTTTTTCTATACTTAAATTTGTTTTTAGCTCATATGAAATCTTTGTCTTTGGTTTTGTCCTATGTAAATTCAAGAGAGAACTGAAGAGTTTCAAATGTCCTTTGATCTCTTAACCTCACGGCAACAGTTTTCCTCAGCTAAAGAGAGAAAACATTTGGATGTCTTTCAGAAGGAAGCTTGTGTTTTATTAACACCACTAAAATCTACAGCAGTGATAGAACAGAGATGCATGAAATATAATCTCTCCTCTGTGAACATTAAAGCAGTTACAGAAGTTTCCTTCCCCAGATTTAAAAAAGACTGTATAACTACAGCTGTATGTTCCACCAGTAAGTCTATAAAGACTTCTGGAAATACATTTGAGCATAGTGTGGCTCATAAAAGTAAAACCAAAGAAAATTGCAATGATTACAATTTACATACTGTCAAGCAGAAAATTAACATGCCTAACCCTAAAAATGAACAGACGGACAGCAGTGACTTTAAGAAAAATACCAGATTGAAAAAAAATGAAAATCAAGTAGCTGTGTCATCTGACAATCCTCAGTCCTCATCAGATTTTTTAAGGGAAGATAGTGAAACAGAAGACGTGATTAGAAGTAAGACTGGATTTAAGAAAACCAGAGCGAAAACTACCAAAGGAAGAGCGGTTCACCCAAGGAGAAACACTAACAACCCTACCAAAGATATCCTACTGATTTCAGAATCTGAGAGTGAAACGGAATTTTATATCAAGAGGAAAAAAGCCAGATCTTCTACTAAAGAGACTCTTCCAAAATCTGGTGTTAGAAAAGATTTTTCAGTTGTCAAGGTGATGGGATCTGATAAGGCTAACAGGCAACCCTTAAAATGTTTGCCTAGTTTAGCTGACGGTGAAGAATGGAATGAAGAGGAATTACAGAAACTTCATTGGTAAGTCATTAGTTCTGGCTCAGCAATGTCTACAGGTGGTTACAAAATAGTGAAAAGACAATGTAGCAGAAAGGGGCTAAAAATGGCTTCTAGCCATTGTACTATAATGATGTATAATGATGTCAGTCCTGTGAGTCTTCAAGAGGGTGTGAGTGGTGTGTCTGTTGCTGCTGTTAAGTCAGGTCTTAGAAGAGTTCGATTTGGCCATACAGACTTGATGGGCAATTAGTTCAGTAGTGTGCTAGTGTGGAAATCAGATCATAATTGAGTGACAAAGCCTGAATAAAATCAAAAGATTAAGATAAACTTTGTGGACAAACCAAGAAAATTGACAAAGATGAAGGACAAATTAAAAAAAAAACTGGATTAAACAAGGGGGTGTGAAAATGTTTTGTTTCGTATTTGCAAGATGGCATGTCATGACAGGACAGTGGTGAGCTGATGGAGATGATCTAGTGGGGAGAAGGAAACGGGGGCTGATAAAAGAAGGGAACATAGGAACACTCTACATTCAGAGGTCCATTTATTGTTCATCCTTCCAGCTCCATAAATATCAAATTCATTTCAAATTTACTTTCTTGAAACTTCTTCCTAAGGCATTTCTATGACACTACTCTTCATTTTCCTAAGTGTTCTCTTCTGTCTTATTTCCAGACAAAGTTCTTGTTCTTGACTGTTTTCTTGCTCTGATATCCCCCTCAGTGATCTTTGCTCCTCCCCAAGTCTATCTCTGTCCTGAATTCATATATTCAGATTTGACTTTAGATTTGCCTGCTGAATATTACAGGTCTGATTTCATACAATAAAAGTTGAGAAGCTTTTTTTTTTTGGAAGAAATGTTTATTTATTAGGCTTACATTTTCAAGGGACGCTTCACCATAATGGAAAGCACAGTGGAGCAGGCAGCAGGGCATCACATCTTGTCACAGCAGCAGAAAGGAAGCTGTCTGAATGAGCTAGCTGTAAACACCCAGTAGGGCTGGACTTCAAGACCTTCCCCCAGTGACACACTCCTCCAGCAAAGCCCCACCTGGAACTAAGTAGGAGGCTTAATCACAAACACTTAAGGCTATGGGGTGGGGGGACATTTGATATTTCAATTGTCCATGGTATAGGTAGGATTCTTTAATGGCATAACTTCTCAAGTCACCCATGTTCTTACAAGTAACCCCAATGAAGTCATCGATTCACCAAGCTGAACTTGAACAAGCATGGGTCTATTGATCCCCTGTATCTGTAATGAATAGACATTTCTTTAAATCTTTCCAAAGTCGCAGGACACCTGCTTAAAGATGTATTCCTTAAGACTTCCTGGACCTGTAGGTCCTCTCCTTACAATTTTCTTGAAAGGCCCTGCCTGGAGGAAGGCAAATTTGTCCCCTCTGAGGGTGCTCTGGCATCCCTGCCCCTCAGGCAGGTGGGCATAAAACCTAATAGTTTTTTATTTTCTTGACATCTAATTTAATTTAACTTAAAACTTGTAACCCTGGAGAAGCATGGGGAAAGCTCGTCTCAATCAGGGAGCGGATGGAGCCTCATTTCCAGTACTTCATGGTGGCTGTGGACACCCACAGCATCCCAGGAGGCCTGGGGGGGGGGGGATAGTGGCCTCTGAGAACCACAGCCTATCCAGGGCCAAGGAAACCCTGCCACCTCTCTGTGGCGCTCCCTCATCCAAGCCATCCTCCTTTTTGCTTCTCCTCCCCTCCGGCATCCTCTCAAGGAACTGAACCTCTTGGTGGTACCTTTCTCAAGATCCTTTGGAGACTGGGGTAGGGATCCCACTGGTCACAGCAAGAATTCCCTGGCAGGGGCATGGGACAGGCCCAGTCTGGGCTACTGCACTTCCAATGCGACTGGAGGTGGGCATGTGCTCTTAACAAGCCTGAGGGTCATCCAGTGTCTGGGCTTGCATTTTTAATTCTCACCTCTGGGCTGGAAGCCAGGAGGAGAAGGGGAAAGGGGAAAGCGCAGCGTCCCCCTCGCCCCTCACCAAAGGGGCTTGGGCTCCCATGGGCCAGGGTGAGCCTGTAGTGCCACTCTTTTTTTCTAATAAACTTACTTTCTCATGCCACTGTCCACTTTACCAATGTCAATTTCTGAAAGTGTAATTTGTTCCATTAAATAGGTTTAAACTGTCATTCATTTATTTATTTATTTTTTAATGTAGTTGCCAAAAGCTGTTCATAGGGTCATTTTATCTGTGGTCTGTTTTCTTTTTTCTTTCTTTTTTTTCCAGCATAATTGTTACTGTAATTGCCTTTTTTGTTTATTGTTTTTTTTTTTTTTCAAGGTAGGGTCTCACTCTATTCCAGGCTGACCTGGAATTCACTATGAGTCTCAGGCTGGTCTTGAACTCAGGCAGTCCTCCTACCTCTGCCTCCTGGGTGCTGGGATTAAAAGTGTACACCACCATGCCCGGCAAATGCCTTTTTTTACCTAAAATTTTTAATAATTTTCTTATATATACATACATAATGTATTTTGATTATAATTCCTTCCCATTACTTTTGACCCCTTCTTCCACTGAACCCCTTCTTCCTAATGAGTCCCCTTTATCTTTAGGTGTCCTTTTCCCTCATTATACAAGATGGCATGTTGATGATTGTGCCAGTAAGGCAGCTGCCGGAAGTCTTATTGAATAGAGCAGTACTTGGTATCCAGAAGACAGCATGTCAAAGCATTCATCCCATCCTTTAGCTATTCCATTCTTTCCACCACCTCGTCCTCAGTGAGCCTTGGAGAGTATAAGGGAGATGTCTTATTTAGTGCTGAGCCATCAACTCTCTCAACTATTACTTCAAATTACTTTAATGAGTGTTTGGTCTATGTTCTTAATACTCCTCAGACCTTTGGTGTCTTTTGCCTGAATCTTAGACATAGCTTAGTACTTGTTTTTGTCTGTGTTATCTCTCATGTATCTTCAGATTAGTCTTTTGTTTAAAATATATCTAGAAAGGGAGAAAGAGCCTTTCTCCCTCCAGCCACTGCAGATGAACTCCAGATACATGCATCACTTTGTGCATCTGGCTTTACGTGGGTGCTAGGGAATCAAACCTCAGTTGTTAGGCATTGCAGGCAAGCACCCCAACCCCTGAGCCATCTCTCTAGCCCCAGATTAGTCTCCTTTTAAAAAATTAATAATCTCCCTACATACAGACAATATACCATGATCATAATCCCCTCCCACAGCCCTCTCTTTTCCCCCTCTACTGAACACACACCACTGTTATTTCTTCTCTGCACTTTGGGGAGTTTTGAGTCTCCCCAGTGCTCACCACCATCTAAAAAGGAAAGCTTCTCTAACCAAAGTGAGAGTAGCAGTAATATTATGGCATAACATAAGTAATTAAAGGACACTTTGGAGGGCATAATAAATCCATTTAGCTAGAAACAGTAGTAGTCCCCCTAGGGCTTATGATCTCCCCAGCCATAGTAACAGACATGGATTCCCTTCTGTGGAACAGGTCTCAAGTTCAATGAGAGTGCATTTGGTGTCGTCCCCCCCCCGAACAGAAATGCCACCATTGCACCAGTAGATGTATTTTGCCTGGCTAACCAGCCATAAAACTTGCAGGGTCCACTGCTGTTTAAGATTTTGATGACTTTTTTCCCCACAGCAGGTTGCATAGGTCTTTCCAGCATCCTGACAGGTAGTCAACAGGGAGGAGGCTTCCAGCTCAGCTCCAGCTTGATTTCTCAGTGACCTGCAGCTCAAGCATGTGGAGTCCTCAGCAATAGGGATATGCAACTTGTACCATCTTAAGGGTGATGGGTGAATAAAACAGTCTGTGGTTCAGTTGTTATCCAAACTACACTAAAATCTTTTGGGGGCTAGACAGAGGGCTCAGCTGTTAAGGTGCTTGTCAGCAAAGCTTAACAACCAGGTTTCCATTTCCCAGTTCCCAAGTGAAGCCAGATGCACAAGGTAGCACATGCATTTGGAGTTCATTTGCAGTGTTTGGAGGCTTTGGCATGCCCATTTTCTGTCTGTCTCTTCTATCTCTCTCTGCTTGTAAATAAAGAAAGTAAAACACTTTTAAAAATGTCTTTTTATTTGGGTAAGAATGGAAATGTACCAGGTTCTAAGCAGTCATTTGCAAGTGAATTTTTATAGGATAACTAATGTGTTCGATTGGAAACTACCTTCCAGTGATAGTTTGTTACTTTATCAGTTATTTTCTTATTGCTGTGAATAAATACCCAACTAGAAGGGTCTTGGGGAAGGAAGGGTCTTTATTTTTCACCCAACAGTTTTGAGAAGTCTTGGTGGGGATAGAATACAGGAACAGATGGCCAACATCACATCAGTGGGGAAAAAATAGAATCACATGTGGGGTCTGGCTGTAACACCTTGAGCCCCCCACCTTAGTGATATACTATCTCCACAAATCTCCTCCTTCCCAAAGCTCCATAACCTTACCAAACAGCCACACCAACTGGGGAATAAGTATTGAAATACATGAATCTATGCTAGAGTTAGCTTTTGAGATATGGTATCACTGTTTATTTCACGCTGTCCTAAAACTTCTGATCTTCCTGCTTTAGCCTCCCTAGTGCTGGGATTACAGATATGTGCTATCATAACCAGCTGCTTTGTTTTTTATTAGTAGTAGCAGTAATAAAACATTAACTGGCCTGGCATGGTGGCATATATATGCTTTTAATTACAGTACTTGGGAGGCAGAGGTAGGAGTATTGTCATGAGTTCAAGGCCATGTGGAGACTCCATAGTGAATTCCAGGTCAGCCTAGGCTAAAGTGAAATCCTACCTCAAAAAAAAAAATTGTGTTAATGGATTTGTTTCCACACATGTATGTATTATGCAGTAATCACTTCTCCCTACCCCCAACATAACACCTTGTTAGAAATAGGAGTTATCTTCTAGCACCAATAAGATTTAAAGGACAATATATAGAAATTAATTTACCTCAGGGTTCCCCCAAAAAATCAAATCATTGAATGAATAGTTGGACTTAAGGGCCCAAAAGGTTGGGAGATTAAAATTTTCAGGTTTAATGAAATATAGCAAAGTAGTTGGAAGGTATCTATACTGGAGATGTAAAGTACATCTTCACATTGTAAGATGGTTACAGAATATAGAGATTAGTGGGTTTTGCCCAGTAGTATCTAGAATGATTTGGTAAAATGCTTTCAGCCCAGTAAATCTCATTGACTCAGTGGTATGCTTTGAGAAACTTATTTTTATTTATTTAAATTTCTTGTTTTTAACTGGTTTTGGTCTTCCATAGTGCTTTTGCATCTTTTCCAAAGCACAAACCTGGCTTCTGGTCAGATGTAGCTATGGCAGTAGGTTCTCGGACAGCTGAGGAATGCCAGAAGAAATACATGGAGGACCCTCAAGGAAACAGATCCCAAAAACATGTCTCTAAGAAAAAGCAAGCCAATTCCAAAGTCCAGAATGGTAATCTTTATCATTGTTTTCTCATTTAGAGTAAACAGTGTGCATTCCTGATCATTAACAAGTATATTTTATATTTATTCATAGATCTTGTGTTTTCTTCAAATGCTAGCAAAAACTTCAAAGGTCTTAACCAATGTAGCTACCTCCATCATGAGTACTTTATTAGCTATTTGTTTTTAATCTGTTCTTGGAAATTTAAAATTGGATAGAGATTTCTATATCATTGTTCTGAAGGTGTGGTTTAATTTGAGCTCTTGCTTAGGGGACCTCTAGTAATTTAGGAGACAACAGTAAATTTAGTGTTTATAATCCTGGATCTTGCCCATGGTTGTAGAAAAAGGTGTTTCATGCCAGAGAAGTCCTATAATAAGCTTTAGACAATACCTAGAATCCATATCATAATACATTGGAGGTTTATATTTTAGCAAGATCAGTGAGGCATTCAATAAAAGGAAAATGGGAGGCAGCCTATCTCACAGAGTAATGGCTTATTGAACTCAGGTCTTGAGCATGCTAGACAAGTCCTCTACTGGGGCCCACTTAACAGTTTGTTTGGTTTGGGAGGATAGGATCTCATACTGTAGTCCAGACTACCTTGGAATTCACTGTGTAGCCTAGGCTAGCCTCAAATTTGAGTCAATCCTCCTGCCTTGGCCTCTGGAGTGCTGGGATTAAAGGTGTGAGGCACACACCAACCTCATGACATTTCTAACCCCATGCTCCCTAGTGTTTTATGCTCTTCATATAGGCTCCAGGAGTAGCACGGGAGCTAATCAAATGCATAGATCTCAATGTAGAATCATTTGTGAGGCTTGCATTACTATGCCCAACTGACAATTTACTTTTTCATCTGCCCATATAATCTGCCTGTGCCCAGCAGACATTCTCAAGAGTCCAAGAACTATAACAGAGCATCCTGTGACTTGCTTGCACATCTCAGCCTTCCAAGTAGCTGAGACTACAGGCCTGTGCCAAAGCACTAGGTTCCTAATGCTGCACCCTTTTTGTTTGAGTTGGGCTTAGTGAGCTTTGCTGGGGTGTTTTGTCTTTTCCAACTCCCAGGGTTGCTTTGTCTTGGGCACAAAGGTTTTAGATGAGGGACTGCCTCTCATCCCTGTTTTTTTGTTTGGTTTAGTTTTTGGCTTTTTTGTTGTTGTTGTTCTTCAAGATAGGTTCTGGTTCTAGCCCAGGCTGACTTGGAATTCACTATGTAGTATTAGGGTGGCCTAGAACTCATAGTGATCCTCCTACCTTTGCCTGCTGGGATTAAAGGTGTGCGCTACCATACTCAGGACCTCAGGTCTTTCTAAGCAAAAATCTGGGGATTAAGTGGCTCTATAAGCTTAGCAGTAAACCTATATTTTAAAACATCATTTGTTATCATCTGTTTGTAAGAAACAAAGTAACAAAAGATTTTAGCTTCATAAAGCAGAAATTATAAATGACTAACTTCATATCAAAATGTCTTACTGATTCTTAAGATGAGAATCATGCTGATAAGAAGGAGACTGTTAAGATAACTGCCAAAGTGGGAACTCTTAAGAGGAAGAAACAAATGAGGGATTTTCTGGACCAGATGCCAAAAGATGACCATGATGATTTTTTCAGTGAAGCACCATTGTGTAGCCAAGAAGTAATAGTAAGTGTCCAATTTTTTATATGACTAATATAATATATATGTAACTTTTATATGTCTAACATATATAATTATTTGTCCTAACCCGCCCACGGGTCGGTCACAGTGAGGGCCCTAGGAGAAGGGGTGAGAATGGGTGGGAACAAGAGATGCGAAAGAGAGTGGAGCAAGTCGAAATTCCGATCAAATTCAATTTATTCCAAGCAGGCAGCACTTTAAATATTTTTTTCACAGGGGGGGCAGGGCAATGGGTGGTTACTTAGGAATTGGCAACCAGGTTGCTAGGTAACTTGGTCACAGCAGGGGTCATGATCTCTGGGAGGAAAGCCTGCAGGCGGAGAATTTTTGGCTGAGAAAATAGGGACTTAGCATTGGTTAGTAGGAGGAAGAACAGAGACCTTCAAAACAAATGTTGATGCATATTATGGCACAATAACGGCTCCCCACAATTATTACAATATTTATTTATATAAGATAGGAAAAGAACATGGGTGCACCAAGGCCTCAAGCCACTACAAATGAACTCCAGATGTATGTGCAACCTTGTGCTGCTGCTGATATTACATGGGTACTGGGGAAACAAACCTAGGTCCTTAGACTTTGTAGGTAAGTGCCTTAACCACTGAGCCATCTCTATAGCCCCATAATATTTTAATACATAGTTAATATTTAGGTCAAGGACCTATAATCTTTTTAGGCATGATGAAAATATAGGAAGTAATTTGCTAGTCCATGCTATTCTCATTAGTGTCTAGACTCTGTCCTTCAACAGCTCAAGGATAATGCTTGTAATGCTTGTGAAACCAAATATAAAATGAAGAAACAGAATGAACATTTATATATATATATTTATATATATATATATATATATATATATATATATATGAAGATTCTAAGACAGATGGCACTCACTTTTTCTTCCACAAAGGGTAAAAGCAACAAGTAGATAAGTGCATCTTAAGAGCTGAGCTTGTTATAGCTCATCATTTATATGGGTTAGAAGCCTCTGTGTGTCCCCACCCCTGGGTTTCACAAATATTTTACCATACCTGGACCAGGGGCTATGGCCTCTCAAATCCCACTCTAAGCGGCAGTGCAACAGTACTTGCAGCACCCAGGCCTTTACAGCGCTCTGTGCTGTGGGGAGCAGGTGGTTCAGCTCTAGTACAAGTGACTGCATTGAGGGCTGTGCAGTAGAGCTACCAGCACATGTTCATAGAAACCAGGGGGAGAGCTGTTCACTAGATCTGCCCAGACATAGTCACAGGCCAAGGGCTGTGCTGTAGAGCCTTGACCCACCCACCCACACATTCTCTCAGGGACCACTAGAGTTCACCCACATGTGCTCATACAGGCCTCAGGGAGTCTACAAGGCTGATGTTCCATGAGGAAAAACTACAGACTCCATTGAAGACCGATGAACATTTACAAAGGTACAGGATAAAAAAGCAACACACCAGAGCTGGGATGAAGCTAGGTGATAAGAGGGCTTGCCTATCATGAGGCCCTGGGTGCTGTCTCCAGCACCACATGACTAACCTGCAACAAAGGCAGCATCTTTATATACCTCTGCTGAATTGCCCAAAAATATTTTTAAAGCAGGCCCATTGTCAATAGCCAAGAAAACCAAAAAAAAAATTTTTTTAAAAGGAATAAATTTAACCAAGGCCAAGGAAGTGAAAGATATTCACAATGAAACTGATAAGACACATGCTGATGGAAAAAAAAAATTTGTTGGGTTGGTAACTCGCCCAGAAGAGCCAACATTTTCTCAGGTGGCTCATTCTCTTTCTGAGCACCCTTTCTCTTAGCCCTCATACTTAAGCCTATATTAAATACCTTTTAACAGGTCTTCAACTTTGGCTCAAAACAAAATAAGTCATTGAGAACACTTCAATGAAAAGCTAGCTGGGCATGCTGGCACACTCCTTTAATCCCAGCACTTGGAAGGCAGAGGGAGGAGGATCATTGTGAGTTTAAGGCCACCCTGAGACTATATAGTGAATTCCAGGTCAGCCTGGGCTAGAGTGAGACCCTACCTTGAGAAACCAAACAAAAAAAAAAAAAAAAGAAAAGCTGATGCATGTTCATGGATTGGAAGAATATTGCTAAAATGTGCATACTACCCAAAGCCATTCCTTGTAGAACTTTTTTTAAAAATCAGAAATTTCACTAAAGACCCCAACAGCCACTGCTATCCTAAGTCAGATCAAAACAAACACAACAAAAGAAATAGGAAGCAATGAATTAGGTTATTTCCTGTGGCATACATATATCTACTTTTTGTGAGATTTCTATCTTTTAGATTCAGGGTCTTGCTATAATCTAGCTTGGGCTCCATCTCACATCCTCCTGAGTGGTAGAATTATAATCATCCTTGCTGCTTTCTCTGATTTGACTATGTGTATAAACTGTAATACTAGTTGAGTTCCTCCTAATAAGTGCCAACAAAGCGGTAGGTTTGCTTTGTTCTGTCTACACTGAGGTTAGCATCGTGGAGGCCAAATCCAGCTGGTCACCTTTCTGTGTAGTTTTGTTTGGTTTGGTTTTTGTTTTATGAGGTAGGGTCTTGCTCTAGCCCACGCTGACCTGGAATTGACAATGTAGTCTCTCACTAATCTGGAACTCATGGCAGTCCTCTTACCTCTGCCTCCCAAGGGCGGGTTTAAAGACATGCATCACCACACCTAGCTCTCTGTATAGTCTCAGTGGAACACACCTGCCCCTTTGTTTGCATACTGGGTATATATAGCATGTCTACATAATTGGGAGAGGCAGTATAGGTTACGCCTTATAGAAAATACTTGCCTACTTCTGCTTTGTGTAACATTAGAAATTGGTGTAATTTTCTCCACTTTGCACAAGATAATTTTTCAAGTTAATATTTAAGTCTTTTAATGTTTTTTTTTTGTTTGTTTGGTTGGTTGGGTTTGTTTTTGTTGTGTTTTTCAAGGTAGATTCTCATTCTAGCCATTGCTATAATCTCAGGGTGGCCTTGAACTCATGATGATCCTCCTATCATTGCCTCCCAAGTGCTGGGCCTCTTTTACTGTTTTTAATTACATAATTTGAAAAATTATAAAGAACAAGCTACCTCATCAAAATGAAAATAATTTTTATTGGAAAATTCGTCTTTATGAGTGCCTAGTGAAAGTATTTGTTTTCTAGTTGCCACATTTCCAGTATAGTCAAGATGATGATTTTCTGCCAAGTATGGACAAAAACCCAGCAACTCCATCATCAGTTATCTTTCCTTTGGCAAAAACCCCTCAAGGTCAGCATGTCACCCCTGGTATGCTAGTCTCTATAAAAAGGTAAGTGGACATGTCATACATTAATTTTTATAAGGAATATACAGAACATTTCATGACTTTACAAATATAGGTGCAGTAATGAGAATAGTTATCTTCTTTTTTTTTTTTTTTTTTCCAAGGTAGGGTCTCACTGTAGCCCAGGCTGACCTGGAATTCACTATGTAGTCTCAGGGTGGCCTTGAACTCATGGCGATCCTCCTACCTCTACCTCCCAAGTGCTGGGATTAAAGGCGTGCGCCAACATGCCCGGCTTAGTTATCATTATTTTAAAAATGAAGAATGTGGCCAGACATGGTGGTACACTCAGGAGGCAGAGGTAGGACGATCGCTGTGAGTTCAAGGCCAGCCTGAGACTACATAGTGAATTCCAGGTCAGCCTTGGCTAGAGAGAGACACCCTGCCTCAAAAAAACAACAAAAAGAAGAAGAAATAATAGAGTTCCTAAAAGTTCAGGATGGATAGTTTTGATAAATTAGGGTCAATATTCAGTATTACAGTATTAGGACAGAGTACACATTCTACATGAAGATAAATCCAAAATGGATTAATTTTATATGTAAAAAATGAAAATGTGAAAGCAAGGCATGGTGGTACACACCTTTAATCCCAGCACTCAGGAGACAGAGGTATGGGCTAGAGGGAGACCCTGCCTCAGGGGTAAAAATGTAAAAGTTTGATGGAACTGTTTTGTCTGGTTTTGCTGAACAGGATCTCCTTCCATTACTCAGGCTGGTCTCAAACTTGTGACAGTCCTGCGTTACCCTCCCAAGTGCTAGATGTGGCTTGTCTACTTTTTATTTATTATTTTTTATTTACTTTTCTTTTTTCGGAAGCAACGTTTCAATTAGACCAGGCTGACCCCAAACTCACAATGATCCCTGTGTCAGCCTCCCAAGAGCTGAGATTAAAGGTGTGTACCACCATGTCCAGCTTGGCATTGTCATCTTTAAAACAGAAAATAATCAAAAAGAAAAACTTCTGGAAAATTTTAGATCTCTGTCAATTACTATTTACATTGGACAAAAGTGATCATTCATTTTGACCTGACATTTTTTTGTATTCAAACAGGGATTATTGTGATAAATACGTTTATCATATGCAAAAAGGGGACAAGAAACATAGCAGTAGTAATGGTGGCCTTGTCTGGGGCAACATTAAGAAAAAAAAAGTAAGTATTCCTATTATCCAACATCTATCTGTAGAACAACTAATACATGATGAGTTGTGGTAGCATAAGTTGTGTAATAGTCCCTGCCCTCCGGATATTTATAGCCTAACCTAATTCCACCATAAGGATATGAGTGGGCTAAGTACATTAATACTATAGGATTATGGATGGAAGCATTTGATCAAAGGTGAAAATGGCAAAAATTTTCCATTGGGAAATGAATGGAATCTAGGTCAGGACCAGGTATTTCAAACAATATAAACATAAGTATCTGTTTCAGACTGAGTTGTGATTTTCAAAGAAGTGGTTCAGTGGAGGCAGGACTTGTAAGTGGGAAATGGGGATTGTGCTAAAATTGTCTATATTTATGGAAGTTTTCAATAAAGCGTTAAAAAAAAAATTCCAGTTCCATGCAGCTGTGAAAGTTACAGATTTTTGGGCTGGAGAGATGGTTCAGCGGTTAAGGCACTTGCCTCCAGTGCCTAAGGCCCCGGTTCAATTCCCCAGGTCCCACATAGGCCAGACCCACAAGGTGGTGGCCCTGGTGCTCGTGCTCTCTCTCTCTCTCTCTCTCTCTCTCTCTCTCTCTCTCTCTCTCTCTCTCTCTCTGCTTGAAAATGAATAAATAAAATATCAAAAAAAGAAAGTTACAGATTTTTTTCAATTCAGCTGTTTAATTTTTTAACACACAATATTTAAAATTCAAATACATATCTCTTGAGAAAAGAAGACTTTTTATGAGGGTTGAGAACAGGAAAGATAGTAGTTCAAGGTCATCCTAAGCTATATGAGACCCTGCCCCCCCAAAAAAAACAATCCTTGCATTGCATTTTACTGCGTTTACCAAAACATCAGGAAGCACGGGAAGAAGAAAAATCATAAATCTTCTGAACTCTGGAATGAAGTAAACAATCTTCCAAAAAAATCTAGTTTATGGTTCTCAAAATTCACTCCATGAGCTCTGATTTTCCCAGTTCACATATAATGAATGCTACTTGATCTCCAGCTTGGTATAAATAATACGTCACAAGTGGCATGAGGGCCCCAGACTTAGAAAGTTCTCTAGGACTTTGACCTACAGGTTCCTAGTTTATTCTCCGTGAAGACACAGATGTATACTGTCATGCTCCACCATACTTGGTTGGCCTCGTGATATTAGTATGTCTTGGTTTAAATTTCTCTA
>PVHP010036780.1:0-17725 GCA_004024765.1 Zapus hudsonius
TTTTGTACAACTATATTTATAGCAGCTCAATTCATAATAGCCAAGAATTGGAATCAACCCAAATGCCCATCCATGGAGGAATGGACAGCGAAACTGTGGTATATTTACACAATGGAATTATACTCAGCTGAAAGGAAAAATGACATATCGAAATTTAGGAAAAAATGGTCTGACTTTGAGCAAATCTTACTAAGCGAACACTCAAAAGAACAGAGAATTGAACGCCGCATATTCTCCCTCATATGTGGTCCTTAATCAGGATAGCCATTTTCTTTATGCAGACTAGTAGAAGGCAGGAGAGCAGAGAGGAGAGCCCTTAAAGGATGGAGGTCTACCACCCGAGTGCTATAGGACAGAGAAAATTAAGACACACTTGGCAGCAAGCAACAGAACACAGTGGAGCTTAGCTCAAGAAGCCTGAGGCAGGCAGGTCTCTTTGTGGGTGTATGACCCAGCAATTCATGGAGAATCCAGGTGCTCTCTCGCTTTTAGTGAGTCAAAAATTCCTACCTCAACCCCAAAGGCTGGACCCTCCGAGCAACAACGGTTGCATCAGAGAACATTTCAAGCAGAAATCAAGGACAGTTGAGACGATAAGGCTTTCTCCCAATGTGCCTCATACCTTTTCACGGTGAAAAAATTTCCCCAGGGGACCTCATCAGACATCTCCCGATGTGTCATTGACAAAGCACTTTCCCACTCCCACGACAGTGGCTGAGGGTGACAGTGATCATGGCTGCGTGGCTGGCCTGGATCAGTCATAACTCATCCCTCAGGGCTGGGCAAGTGAATTGAGAGTCCTGTTAGCAAGAAGGATGTGGAAAAAATAGCAATTGTCCATGCCTCCCTCCTGTAGGAGTCTGTAGTACAGGATGGAAGATTACCATTGCATTTGGCATTCAGGAGCTGGTGGGTGGCCTTCAGTGAGAGGTTTCAGTGGCTCCAAGGCCGGGTCGCAGTGGGCTGCAGAATGTACACAGGAGACTGTGGACTCCTCAATGAAATTTATGCTTGTCAATCTTCTTTAAAAATTTTTAATTCATCTCATGTAGATAGGTAAAAATAAAGAGAGAGAAAGAGACAGTGTGGATGCACTAGGGCCGCCTGTCACTGCAAATGAACTCCAGAGGCATGTGCCACTTTGTGCATCTGGATTTATATGGGTACTGGAGAAGTGAACCTGGGCTGTCAGGCTTTGCAAGCAAGCACCTTTAACAGTGGACCCATCTCCCCAGCCCTCGTGAATCTTTTGTTGCAAACAGATGTGATGAATGGAGAGGTGATGTAGGTGATCTGAGACTTCAGGAAAAGAGGAGCCATGACAGGAGAATCTGGGATATGGAAGACCAACTTTGCATCTGGCAATGACTTTGAAGGATGGACTTTCTCCAAATTTCTCTAATTTGAATTCTCATTCTTCGCCTTGGCCACAGACTGTGATTTTCAGAAGTCTGAGTCAGGAACAAGAAAGAGAGACTGTTTTGAAGTGCAAATAAAGCCCCACTATTCCCCAGCTGTGTACAGTTGGGGAAAATGTGATTAAAAGGTTTCTACAAAGCACTTCAATTACATTAACTGGAAGGGATTCAATTTGGAACTCCTTCCAGATTTTTTAATAGAGAGATTATATATTTCATTAAAAAAACAAGGATAAGGCAGAGGGTGGATGATATATCTAATTGAATAAAAGCATAGATTTTTTTTTCTACGAAAGCCATGCACCATAATTTTTCAGATTTCAGTACTTAAGAATAGACTGTGTATGCCTCGAAATGCACTTGCCCTGTCTGCCCATTGCTGGGCGGAGTGGTGGTCAGCCTCCTCATTGTAGCACTCAGCTTGAGGACGACTGCCAATCTCCTGGGCTGCTGAGTTGTTTCTTAAGCTGCTCTGGTGATCATGGTCACAACTCTTGAGCTTAAGGAATACAAAGCAATAAAAGCAGGTTGTTTCTTTGAGATGGAATGTCCTGATGAGAGTTACCAGGAGGCAACCCATGACCTCTCTCCTGGTTGTGCTGTCCTATCTCTAAACATGCATTTCAGGGCAAGAGTCTTAAGTACAGAGAAGCTAAATACAGGGTAACTCTGTCTGACTCTCTCTGGCTGGCGCCTTTTTGAGCTGTTTTGCCCAATTTGGAACAGAATTCCCTCTGGGTTTTACCAATTTAGAAGCAGAGTATAAGAGATGGAGGATTTAAGCAATCCTGTGATTCATAGGAGAAAACAGAGATCTACTCATCTTTCAAGTATGAGTCTAAACCAGTCTGCAGCCTTTGCACCACTGGACCTGGTCTCCTCCCTAGATCTGGTCTCCTTCCTTTCACAAAGCCTTAGTCAATTAAGAGAAGACCCTAAGAAAATCTTAATGTCCAAATTGTTATCAAGCTCACTTTAATTTTCATGAGCTTAAACTAGCTTAAATCCTGAGTTGACCTTGTAGCTCGTCTAGGCAATGACCAGCTGCCATCTTGGAAGGGCTTTCTATGTGTAGAATCGCTAAAGGGAGCTTCAACTGTGAGTCGCTTCTGTTGTGGTTTGAATGTGAAATGTCCCCATTAGGCTCGTGTGTTTGAACACTTGCTCTCCAGCTGGTGGCGCTGTTTTGAAAGGCTGCAGAACCTTTAAGAGGCAGAGTCTCGCCGGATGCAGTGAGTTACTAGGGGCGGGTTTGAGGTTTTATAGCCCAGGTTCACTTCCTGTCCACACTCTGCTTCCTGACTGCAAACACCATGTAATCAGCTGCTTCTCACTTTGGCTGCCACGCCTCCCCCCACTATGATAGACTGATCTCCTCTCACTGTAAGCCAAAGCAAACCCTTCCTCCCTTATGTATGTGATGTATCTGTTTGCAGAAAGCAGAGTAACTAATACAATTTTAAAACCAATTCTTCAAATTCATTTAAGCAAGAGTTAGAGTATTTTATCTAATTCTCACCTTTTCTTAAAATAACAGGATTTCACCACTTAGGGTTCTCAGGTGCAAGCAACAGGTACCAAATTCTGGCTAACTTAAGTAGGAAATGAAATATAGCCAAAGGATATTGGCTAGTTCTTACACTGCCCAGAAGCCGTGGGAATCAAGTTTAGAGGCTGAACAATCAGACAGTGCTGACAATCACGAGATGGAGTGGCTTCCATAAGTGCACACCTGGGACTGGCCTGCACCCATGCCCAGTGTTGCTATCCTCCTGACCCTGGAAACCAGATGTAATTGCCAGCACTGCCAGCATGCACCACCAGCAAGGATTTGCCTAGAACCTTCTTTGGGTTGTTGGTGGTTTTACAGAACTCGGTCATGTAGCCAATGTTTTAGCAGCAAGGGGGTGGGAAAGTGAATGCATTTCTGGAATATTCAGTTTCCACAGTGGAGGTTTAACTCTTCCTTATAAGATGGTGGGCAGCTGAAAAGGACAAATATTGACTATAGAGACCTGCCCATCAAAGTTGTTTCATTTTATATTCTATTATTCATTGTGTTGAGAAGGTAATATATAAAATATTGAAAATTCAAAAGAATAGGGAAAAAAAACATATAGTCAGAACAAAAAGCAAACACAACAAACAAAAACAAAAGTCTACCTGTTCCCTAGCTCCCAGCCATCCGTGATATTCACTTTCCCTCTCTGCAGAAGGCCTTGGTAATTAGGCTTGGTGGAGGTCAATGCCATGTAAATTTCAGTGGCCACATCATTTCTGGGTAATTAGAAGTAAATTTATATTCTGCTTCATTTCCTTTCCTTCTTCCATGTTGACCAGGAATGTTTCAAATGATGCTTCTGAGTGCATTAAATACTTCACACTTGTCCTGCGGGGCCGCATTTCCCACGATGCTTTAGGGCTACCTCTACTGGACTTGCCGATAGGTTCTCCTGTCCTCCAACTTCTAGTTGTGTTCCACCAATGAAAGGCACTAGCCAGAACTCAGAAGGCAAAGGAGAGTAATGTTGGGATATTTATTCCTTCCATGCCTCCATGTGCAAGGTACATTCCTCTAAAGACCTCCAATTCCTGCGGAATGGTCTCTCTCTCTCATTAGCTTCTGATCACTGTTGATTTCCCCCAACATTACTGTCACTTTTGAAAATGGTCTCTTCATTAAAATCATTATTACTTATGTGAGTATGTCATCTTTTTTCCACCAGGAACCTAACACACAGAGTGAAGGACAGCTATCGTGAGCCAAAACCCTTCCCCCAACTAGCATTTCCTATGTAGCATGAACACTGATATTTCTGTTACTACAGTAAAGCCTTGCCTATTCTGACTAATATGCTGCTTTTAGTTTATTCTGCTATTATATTTTAATCATGAATTTGTGTTGCAATCAATATGGGCCTTAATAAAAGTATGTATGCTTAATTTCTATTTCTGGAGAATCTAATTCAGTAAGTCTGAGGTGGGGTCTGGGGTTTGTATTTTGAATAAGTTCCAAACTTATTTCTACTATTAAGCCAATTTCTCATATTGGTTTATGTTTTTCTCAGGTGTATTTGATGACTTAGAAAGTATGGTGGTGTATGAGTCACGGCTCTCCAGAGCTACAGAACCAGCAACATAAGTGCATGTATTTTATTGAACTAGCTTGTACAGTTATGGAGGCTGGCAAGTCCAAATAAGCAGCTCCAGTCTGAAAGCATCTGCTGGCAGAATTACCTCCCGCATGTGGGATATCAGACTTTTTTTTATTCAGGTCTTTGCTTAGAAGAGAACACCCACCCATATTACGGAAAACTGTCTGCTTTATTCACAGCCCACTGATTGAAATGCTAATCTCATCTAAAAACATCCTCATAGAAACATCCAGAAGAATATTTAGTCACATGTCTGGGCATTGTGACCCAGCCAGATTGACACATAAAATTAACCACAGAAGGTTGTATGATAAATAGAGAGGATTAAATACAAGGATTGAAGGGAATGGTAACCTCACTCCATTGACAGGAAAGTTTAAAAACTATCAGATATCCATTAGAATCTGTTGGCATCAAATGAGATATTGGCTAAAATCTCAATAAAGTTTCTAGATTCATGTGTATAAAATTTCATCATGTATGTATAATTTCCCTTAAAACCCACACAGAAGCATTCTAACTGTATAGTTTAAAATGTGGTTGTCATCAGACAGGTCTAGTTTTTTTAAAATTTATAATTTATTTTCAAGGAGAGAGAGGTGGGGGGAGAAAGAGAATGGGCACACCAGGGCTTCTTACCACTGTAAACAAACTCCAGATACATGTGCCACTTTGTGCATCTGGCTTTTACGTGTGTATTGGGGAATCAAACCTGGGTTTGCAAGCAAGCACCTTTGATGAAGGAGCCATCTCTCCAGCCCCAGTATTTTTCTTCATGTGGGTTTTAGGGATCAAACTCAGGTCCTTTACCAAATGAGCCATCACCCCAACACTTCATTTTTTAAAATTTATTTGTGTGCACATGTGTGTGCGCATGTGTGCGTATGGGCACACAAGGATCTCTTGCCATTGCAAGGGAATCCAGATGCATGTGCCACTTACTATGTATGGCTTTACATGGGAGCTAGGGAATTGAATTCAGTCAGTAGGCTTTGCAAGCAAGCACCTTTAACCACTGAACCATCTCCCCAGGCCCAAAGTCTAGTTTTGAGCCTGGATTCCATCACTTGCTTGCTATGTGGATTTGGACAAGTCTAAGTTTTTCTCATCTCTGTAATGTTTTCCTTAATATTATGATTAAGTTGAAAAATGTATATAAAATACTTAGTAAAGTATTTATTGCATAATAGATATTTAATATGGCTATGATTAAATATATATCCACAAAAAGATTGAGTGCAAAATTGCATGTCAGTTCATAATCATATGAAGAGTCAACTGTAAAGTCTTGTCAACTTTTTTTTTATTCCAAAATTTGAGGAATGATGGTAATGTAAGTCATCACTTCCAGACTTTCTTCTGGCATGCATCCACCAGGGAGTTCTTGGAAGTGAGGCAGACTAAGGGGCTTGGCTGAGGTGGAACAGCTCAGATACACATGCACTCTAATCTCATGTGTGGGAACAAGTTCTGATTCAGAATCATTGCCTGGATTATTGGCAAAGAACCCGCCTCTCCTTTAACAAGCAATGACTCATTCCTACCCTTAATCAGAAAGACGAGACAGGAAACATCAATGCATATTGTCTCCATTTTAGCAGTCACATCTGCGTGTGTTGTACAGATCTACGCCTCTCCTGTTTGCAGAGCAAACTATGGGCTGTTCTGTGTTCAGCACACGAAAGCTTGATCCTGCCCTACAAACTTCATTATCCAAAGCGTTTCTGATGGGCAGCAACAGGTATTCTAAGACCATCATTCCTTGATGGTCACAAATCTTGTCTTTGCGCAATCAACTTAATCTCATGCTGCTTAAAGAATGGTGGATCCAAAACAGGCTTGAAACATTTGAGAGAAGTTTTCACTGCTTCCTACACTGCACTCCACTGCAACCTCGAGGTTTCCCTCTCTGTGGACTTCCTAACGCCCTTTAATTCTTCCCACACTCATCACATTTTATTTAGCTCCACTGATTGCCTAGGTCTTAGGAAGCGACACCAAAAGGTTCTGGGGGGAAGTGCATTGCATCTTTGAGGGTCTGGTTATCTTCAATGACAAATAGACAAGATATATTTTTCTTTTCTTTTTTAAAAAATATTTTATTTATTTATTTTCTTGTAAGCAGAGAGAGAGAGAGAGAGAGAGAGAGAGAGAGAAGAGAGACAGAGAGAAGAGGGCCTCTAGTCACTGTAAAAGAACTCCAGACACATGTGCCACCTTGTGCATCTGGCTGTATGTGGGTACTGGGAAATCGAACTCTGGTCCTTCTGCTTTACAGGCAAGCGCCTTACCCACTGAGCAATCTCTCCAGCCCCTCTTTTCTTTTTTTAAAAAGATATATGAGAATGGGTGGGCCAGAGCCACTGCAAAGGAATTCCAGACACATGCACCACCTTGTGCATCTGGCTTTATGTGGATCTTAGGCTTTGCAGGCAAGTGCCTTAACTGCTGAGCTATCTCTCCAGTCCTGATAAGATTTTTTAGAAACACTTTCATCTCATTTCCCCCTGTTCTTACACATGAAAACATGAAACAAGAATGATAGGATCTTATTACAAGAGAATGTGAGTTGGGTGCAGATATTTCCCATCCATACAATATTCTCTCATACTCTCGAAGAAAGCTGATATGTTTGAGAGAGGCATCGGCACTTCAAGATTGCTGGTATGTTTCCAGCCTTAGTTCCACTCCTTTACTTTCCTCTTCTGCCATCACTTCTGCAAAGATAATGTGGTACAAGAAATCAGAAATATGTGTGGATCAATCAAGACAGCAAGGGAACAGGAGAACACAGTTTTCATCAGTCATGACTAACGTTCTGACTGTCACTCTGACCAATTATGTAAGACAAAATAGAGTAGAACTGTCATCTTCATGTCCCTTCAGCTGTATGATTCCACGGAGTCCACAGAGTATGCAAAAAGGGTGTCATCCTCTTTAAATGAGAACCTGCCTGAGCTATGTGAAATATTGTAGCATCCAAGGCATGGGACACAATTTTATCCCTGTGTTGAAGAACTGGGTGTGAGTGCGTTTTGCATATATATGCAGTTTTAAAATAAAGACCATTTAAAATACTGGCATACAAGTTCAATCAGTAGTGAGAGTGGAGTTTACCCCAGAGAGCCCTGCGAGCTCTAACTATCATCATGCTGCATGGGGGAGGGCCCACAGCTGCATCCAGATGATAAGATGTTCTTATCAACAGGAATGACACCAAAGGAGATATATTTGTACACCACACTGCCTTAAAGAATAATCCCAGGAAATACCTTTGCTGTGTAGGAGGTGGAGAGACTGTGGAGTTAGATGTCATTGAAGGAGAAAAAGGTGTGGAGGCTGCAGAGGTTACAGGCCCTGGTGAAGATTCCTGTTCAAGGCAGTAAACATGCAGCAGATGTGAACTTTACAGACACTATCCATGCCACAGGGGTCCTCCACGCAATTACCTGCAGAATGATCCAAACAGTGAGAGTGGGGAAAAGAACGATGGATCAGGGAGTCAGGCTCCTGAGGCCAGGCTCAACACCAGCCCTACCACAGGTGAAGAGAAGTCCCCCCTTACTGCATGTGGAAACCCTAGGGGCATGGATCACAGTGTTCTAACCCCCTTGTTCCCGGAGAAGTGGTGGAGGGTGCTGGCAGCCAGGTGTACCAGTTACTGTCTGCCATTCTGAAGAGGCCCTCTTCGCCAAACACAGCCTAGACAGGTTGACAGTGAAGGGGACAAGGGAAATCGAGGTAGGGTCTTGCTTTAGCCCAGGTTGACCTGGAATTCACTATGTAGTCTTAGAGTGGCCTTGAACTCATGGTGATCCTTCTACCTCTGCATCCTAAATGCAGGAATTAAAGGCATGCAGCACCATGCTCAGCTGGTAATGACAATTTTTAAATTATTTATTTATTTGCAAGCAGAGAGAAAGGGAGAGAGAGAGAGAGAGAGAGAGAGAGAGAGAGAGAGAGAGAGAATGGGTGTATGCCAAGGCCTCCAGCCACTGCAAACAAACTCCAGATGCATGTGCCCCTTTTATGAACCTGGCTTTATGTGGGCACTGGGGAATCCATCTTGGGTTATTAGGTTTTGCAGGCAAGTGCCTTAATCACTTAGCCATCTCACCAGCCTGGTAATGACAATTTTTTTTTTCAAAAAGCCTGTTTTTTATCAATATACCATTAAAGTTTTTAAATTGTTCATATCTGGTCAAGTTGAGATTTTTAAAAATAACTTCATTTTTACTTTGCAATAAAAGTTTACAACTTGATTTTTTTCAAAAAAGAAAACAAACTTCAAGTACCTATTAATAAATGTCTTAATTAATCATCAAAATTTGGCATACAAATGGTCATTCTATTATAGAATTATTTTTTAATTCTGTATTTTATTATAGTAAATGCTCATAAAACTTACCATTTGTCTATTTTAAGTGTGAAGTTTTGGAGAGCTAAGCATGTTCACATCATTGTAGAACAGAGCTGCTTCATATTGCCAACCAGAACCTCTGTGCCCAGAAGAAGCTCCCGCAGCCTGGCAATGATCACTCTGTATTCTCTTCTGTGTGAGAGGGATCACAAATTACTTTTTGTGTGTGCTTAGCTTATTTCCCTTAGAATAATATCCTGAAGGCACATCCATGCTGTGGACTGTGATGGAATTTCCATCTTTATAAAGGCTGAATGATAATTTTTCCATTGTCAGCATATGCCATGATTGTTTATCCATTCATTCACTGATGGACATTTAGAATATCTTCACCCCTTGATTATCATGATATCTCTGGATTTTCAATATTGCAATTAATTTAACCTTACTGTCAGATTCTTCTAGGGAATATAACTACACAGTACTATAGGTAAAGCATATGTTGCGGCAAGGGAGAGTGGGGGGAATGATAAGGGAATGAAGGCAGAATCCAGTGTCTTTAAGATATCAGCAGCTAAAGAAGGAGGCTGAGAAGAAAGGGTCAGTGGGAAGCAAGAAGCCCAAACCTGATGGGGAGTTTGCAAGAGGAAGTGGATGAATGACAGGAAGCACCAGGAGAGTCTGAAAGATAAAGAACATCAACAGGCTGTTGTTAGGAGGCTAGAAGGATAAAGTGGATGAACGAGTGAGTGGGAGGTGAGCAGGTCGGGAATCTGTTGTACACAACTTAAAAGTTTAGGTGTGGGGCTGGAGAGATTTCTCAGTGGTTAAGGACCCAAGTTTGACTTCCCAGTACACAGGTATACAGCCAGATGCACAAAGGGGCACATGCACCTGGAGTTCATTTGCAGCAGCTAGAAGCCCTGAAGCAGCCAATCTCTCTCTCTGTTGGTCGTGGTGGTGCATGCCTTTAATCCCAGCACTCAGGAGGCAGAGGTAGGAGGGTCACTGTGAGTTTGAGGCCTGAATATACATAGTGAATTCCAGGTTAGCCTGGGCTTGAGTGAGACCCTTCTGAACTCCCCTCCCCATGAAAAAAGTTTAGGTATGAACCAGAGGAAAGAGATTGGGTGGGAGCTGAAGTCATGTAATGTTTTTTTTTTATTATTGTTTCTTAAGCTAAGAGTTTAGAGATTGTTTGAGCTTATCTATTGTTACATTAAAAATAAAGACTTACAAACTGAATAGCTTAATTTCTTATTTAAAATTTTGCCTGTTGATTTTGTGGATCAGAAATCCAAAGGCTGGACTGGAGAGACAGCTCAGTGGTTAAGGCGCTTGCCTGCAAAGCCTAACAACCCAGGTTCAATTCCCCAGTACCCACGTAAAGCCAGATGCACAAAGTGGCACATGCATCTGAAGTTCATTTGCAGTGGCTGAAGGCCCTGCCATGCCCATTCTCTCTGTCGCTCTTCTTTCTCTTCTCTTCTCTTCTCTTCTCTTCTCTTCTCTTCTCTTCTCTTCTCTTCTCTCTCTGTCTCTTTATTTGCAAATAAATTGAAAATATTTAAAAATAAAAATAAATCCAAAGGAGGCTTGGCTAGGCAGCCTGGATTTGAGCCATAGGGTGTTGGTGGTGATGGTTGGGGCTGGACTAGCCACTTCCAAGATCACCTGCATCACTATGTGGTGTCTTGGTTCTCCAGGGCATCTCTCCCTCCTCCAGGGTTTCTCACTGAATACAGCTGGCAACAGTCATTACATTGTAGCTCACCACCAGGATTCCCAGATGGGAGCAGCAAAGGCTTTTATGACCTAGATTTCAAAGCCAGAGAATGTCACTGCTGCTGCTTCCTATTAGTCATGGGAGTCATGAAGGCTTGCTGCACAGGCTCAGGGAAGTCAAGGGACAGACTCCATCTCTTGAGGAGGGGTGGCAGGCGGCCACAGAGAAGGAGGGGCCCAAGACAGCTGTCTTGGAGACAAGTCAAGAGGAGGTACCTGAGGTGAGACTTGGGATTCAAAAATCGGCTGGGCCAGTTGAAAAGTCCGTGACAGGTGGAGGGAACTCTTTTCATAACACTACAATCTTCTGTAAATCACAAACTCAAAGGCAGCCTGAGCTATTTTAAGTTGTGCTGCAAAGTCACAGTGTTCTACCTGCTTTATGTCTCTGACACTCTCAGAGAGGAAGTTAAGGGGAGCACTTGGCTCAGCTGAAGGATACTATAGAAGTTCATAGGTAAAACAGATGGAGAAACATGATAAATGGTCTAATGAGGTGTGCTGGTCTTCTGAACTCTCCCATCTGAACAGCATGCTGAGGAAACCTCTGGTCAAAGGTTGCTGTTACTATCTTTACCTGCCTCCCTTTCTGAGTGATCGGCTACTGCCTCTAATAAAACAATGACTCCAGGCCAGAGAGATGGCTCAGTGGTTAAGACACTTGCCTGAAAAGCCTCACATTAACCCATTAACCCAGGTTCAAATCCTCAGTACCCATGTAAAGCCACATGCACAAAGTGGCACATGCATCTAGAGTTCATTTGCAGTGGCTGGGGGCCCTGGTGTGCCCATTCTCTCTGTCTCCCTTCTCTTTATCTCTCTCTGCTTGCATATAAATTAAAATATAGAACAAAAACCATAATTCAGTCTCTTAGAGAGAAAGCATAATGGATAGTCCTTGGAGTTAAGCTAACTACCTAAATGACTCCATCTACGAGCCACTGTGCAAATTATTTCGCTGAGCATCGATTCCGCTCTGTAAAATGGGCACCAATAATCCTACAATAATCACAAAGCATTGTGGGAATAAAATATCATTCATGTGAGTTGCCCTTGATAAGTTCCCAGTGAATATCGGTTGTTTTTATTGTTACAACTGTCTATCTTCAAAGGAGCTCTTCAGTGTCATTATTGGGTGGGAAGCAGAAGTTTAGCGCAGTAACATCTAAAAGCATTTTGTAGACGAACTGGAAATATTCGTGACTCACTCTCCACAAGTGGACACTCTAGGCAGGAGTGGAATTTTACCTTGTGTGCGACAAGAGCTTTATGAGCTTGTCCAAGTTTACAAGGAGAAAGTATCTTGGGCACTTATATAAGTTCGCTGAGTCACGAGAAGGGACTTTGAGCATGTGTGTAGTTTGCTACCACTCATGCCAACCCTATCTGTGACCAGCTCTTGGGTCTGATCAGTACCATCTCCAGCCTCCTCCACTCCCAGTGAGCAGTGCTCTCCTGGGACCCATGTGGCTCCTGAAACCCGGTCCTGGGCCTCCTTTTGCCCAGGAGAGAATTCAGAACAATGGCATGTATCATCTGTTATAGTTACCTTCTTATTGCTGGGACAAAACACTTGATCAAAAGCAGCTGATGGGAGGAAAGGATTTCTTTTGGCTTAGTCTCAAGGGGACACTTCATGATGGCAGAGCAGAGGCTGGACATCACTTCCAAGCCACAGCAGGCACTAATAAATACCAAGGTCACCCCCACCCCCAGTGACATACCTCCTCCGACAAGGCTCCACCTCCAAAGTTGCCACCAACTGGGGCCCAAACACTGAAAATTCTTGAGTTTATGGGGGCATCTGTTTGAAAATTACATATGACACCACAGCACTTTGGCTATAGAGATGTCCTTGGGCCTGTTTCAAGAATTGGGGGTGTTATGGTAAACAACGATGCAAAACTGAATCCATCTTCTATTTGGGCTGCTACATACCCGTGGCTGGTTATCACCACTCTTCTGATTTCTCAACTCCTCTTTGCCCGTCACAAAATCCAGCCTTCTGCAGTGAGAGTCACTTCAACACAAGGCTCTCTGCACTCCCTCAGCCATGACTCTGGACTCAGGAGTCCAGATCAAATACAGGCTGACCTCAGCTTCTGTCTTTGCCATGACAGTGCAGGGCTTCACTGGATCCCAGGATCCTCTTCCTTGACTGTAGGTGATAAAGGTCTCTTCCTTCCTCCTTTGTGAGGAAGGGTATCCTCACCAATTCCTCCGTTCTCAATCTCCTGTTCCCCAGAGCTCTGGACCCTCCATCTCTTCCCAAATTTCTATGAGTCCTGGGCATTTATATATATGGTGTGTGGAGGGGATATCTCTTATTTTTTCTCATTATAAAAAATTAGAGGAAACTTGATTCTAGCACTTAGTCCAAAATATTTCCACGCAGACTCTGAGGGAAAGGGACTGATGGTGGGAGTGTGGGAGAGGAGCAGATTGAGGAAGGAACTGTGTGAGAGAGAAGCAGCAGCAAACATAGGCAGGACTCTGCAGACAGTTGTCTCGGCCTCAGAAGTTCTTGGGAGACTGGGCACGTGTCTGCTTTCTGCTTGAAATGATCATTATTTTTATTAAATAATATAAATTTTTAATTAAAAATAAAGTATAATTTATTATTCATCTATAATTTGTTTTAAATTATTAGTTTATTCATATTTTACATGCCACATAGATCTGGTGGAAAGTTAGAGGGCAAATTTAATTGTTAATCAATCTTTCTAATAAACTTTTAAAACTGTCTAGGTTCCCTTAGGCTTACTGTGCTTCTCAGTCTTCAAAAATACTCCCCCAGGCTGGAGAAATGGCTCAGTGGTTAATGGTAGTTGCTTGCAAAGCCTGCTGGCCCAGATTCAATGCCCTAGTACCCATGTAAGGCCAGATGCACAAAGTGGCACATTCATCCAGAATGCAGTGACAGGAGGCTCTGGCATACCCATCCCCCTCTCTTCTGCATATAAATAAATAAAAATATTTAAAAATTATTCCTCCTCTCAGAAACCTTTTACATATTTTTATTTCTTAAAGATATTGCTATTTATTTGCAAGGAGAGAGAGAGAGAGAGAGAGAGAGAGAGAGAGAGAGAGAGAATAAGGGTATGCCTGGGAGGCAGGGAAGAGCCCTTGCATGGATGGGTCACTACCCTAGATGCCACCCCTGGCCGAGGAAGAGGACGATGACGATGAGTTGGACCAGCAGCACCGGACATCATGCCGGGTACCTTTCGGGGACAGACTACGGGCACCAAGGCCACGAAGCCCACCAGCAGGGCTGGGCTGGAGACCATGCAGTGGGTATGCATGCAGCGCAATCACGAGGTGGCCTTCCAAGGCATGCTTCAGCAACTGGACAGTAAAGACGAAAATGATGTTAAATCTTTGTCCGGAATGATGATCTATGTTTTCAGTGACAGTGTAACAAACTGGGGCAGGATCGTGACTTTAATTTCTTTTGGTGCCTTTGAAGGGCATAAACCAAGAAAGCTGCATCGAACCATCGGCAGAAATTACCACAGATATTCTTGTATGGACAAAAGGGGACTGGCTAGTGACACAGAGAGGCCGGGTGGGTTTGTGGAGCTCTTCCATGTCAGAGATGGGCTGCTGGAACTTGCAGGTGTTGCTGGAGTGGAGCTGGTCGGGTGGATCTAATAAGATAGCTTTGCAAGGGCAGAGGCTGACTGATAACCAACTGCAGCCGTCAAAACCACATGTGTCTGTGAACTGTCCAGGCTTTGGCACACCAAGAGTTCTGTTTTCCTAGCCAGAGAGCAAGGGACTGTGGCTACGAGCCTAGTGTCCCCCCCCCCCCTTGAAGAATCACTGTCAGCAACAAGAGAACTTTGGGATGCCATGGGGGAGGGGAGAGAGGGAGCTCGGAGATTTAAGGAAGGTGAGAGGGTGGAAAGATTTCACTTGTCTAGAACCAGAAGAGGAGCCAGTAGCCAGTCTAGTCATGGCATACAATAAATATGCTGCCCAGATGCACTGGTTTCCTGTTAGGTTAAACTAGAAGCACTGACAAGGGCAGGAGCTGTGTGCCATGGATGTAAGCTACAAAAACCATATGTAACCAGACGCCTCAGTACTCTACCAGTGTGTGAAGGGAAGTTTCTTCTCTACGTAATTCACTTTCCCGGCTATACTTGAAGACAAAGTCCAAGTGTTCAGGACTTTTAACCTGTTCTACTTTGGCTTGGGTTAGTTCATTAGCCAAGAATACTTAAGGTTCACTGGACAGGCTAAATAGCCTCGATTTTCAAGACCAGAACAACTTGTAAATTTTTTTTGCCTGTAGAAATTGTATATATTTATACAGAAAATATATTTGAATATAAGGAGAGTTAACTGGTAGCTTTAGTTTTTCTCATGCCCTTTTGAAATTTGTAAATTGGGTAGCTATTTCTTATAGCTTTTAAAATTTTGTCATGACCAGTTCTATCTAGAATACATACAGATTCAGGTATGTGTGTAGCCTGATTGTAACTGAACAAATCCACCTCATAACTGTGAAAGCTTAATTTGCCATCTGTTTTTTATAAGTATTTAAAGTTGATGAAAGACATTTGATCCCATTTGTTTAATAAATTGTAAAATGCCTTGGATAAGCAGGAAAATAACTTGGGGAAAAGCAGACTAACCTCTCCTATTAACCATGGTGCTATTTATGAGTTGTGCTTGTTAGTTTGTTAAAACACAGGTTTGAGCCTGGTACTATTGTCAATAAAACAAATACTATTTCAAAAATTATTGTTATTTATTTCAAGCAGAGAGAGAGAGAGAAAGAGAGAGAGAGAGAGAGAGAGAGAGAGAGAGAGAGAGAGAATATGGGCATGCCAGGGCCTCTTCCTGCTGCAAACAAACTCCATATGCATAGCCACTTTGTGCATCTGGCTTTAAGTGGGTACTGGGGAATTGAACCTGGGCTGTCAGGCTTAGCAAGCAAGCACCTTTAACCACTGAGCAATCTCTCCAGCCCTGCAACATTATTTCTTATGTCCTTTTCTATTGCCTGTTCCCATGACATGATGCTTTTATGTGTCTGTAACATCAGTAGACAAGGATTTTTGTACTATACTTTTCCCACTGGAAGTATGTTTCCAGGTATGCTTTTCAGAAAATGTTATCATTTTCATAATGATAACTTTTAAAAGCTACATAATTTTACCTTATGCATATGCCATAATTTCCCCAACCATCCCTCTATTTAGGGTATAGTAAAATTTTAGTTTATTTCAATTTTCTGCTATTATAAATTGCTAAAACAAAGTAGTAACAAAAACCAGAAAGCAAGAATTGAGCACAGCAATGGGTTAACGGTAGTTGTTTTCAAGTAATAGAATTATAGGCATTTTCTTCTATTTTCCTATAGTTACTTAAATAATTGGAAAAATAACAGTTTCCTGTGCTAATTTGGCTAGGATAAGTAGTACTTAGTTGTTTAAGCATGAATCTCACTGTTGCTGGGAAGGTATTTTACATATATGATTAAGAACTATAACCAGTTAACTTTATGACAGGGAGTATTCTAGAAAATCTGGAGTGACTTGATCCAATCAGGTGAAATTCCTTGGGAGTAGAAGAGAAGCTTTTGCCTTGGCTGCAGCCTGAGGACCTGCCCGGGTTTCCTGCCCATCCTTCCTCATGACCTAACTTGTGGATCTTGGACTTGCCTAGCAACCTCCACAATAGATATGAACCTCTGTATATCAATTACCTGGTGAAACCATAATGATGCAATGCTCTCTCACTACCCACTCACAAAGACACTTCAAAGGACATTTTGAAGCATTTATTATTTTGTTCTGATTTTGCATCTTTTTTTCTTCCCATGATTAGACTTCTGGATGTGTTATAAACATATTTTCATAGAAAGTATTTTAAAAATATTTTTATTTATTATTTATTTGTAATCAGAGAAAAGAGAGACAGACAGATAGGGGAGGGGAAGAGTGAGTGAGAGAATGGGTGCACCAGGGCCTCCAGCTGCTGCAAACAAACTCCAGATGCATGTGCCACTTTGTGCATCTGGCTTTATGTGGGTTCTGGGGAATTGAACCTGGCTCGTTAGGCTTTGCAGACAAGTGTCTTAACCACTGAGCAATCTCTCCAGTCCTAATAAACATATTTTAACAAGCACATTCGTTATTATGACTCCCAAACAACTAGTGCAGTAAGCACAGTAAACCTACCACTAAGGCTGCCTGAGGAGAGAGAAGGATCAGACCGAGGCAAATCAGAGGAGCAGAGGCGGCCTTTACAGAGCAGGGATTTGGAGGTGGGGGGGCACTGAAAAATCAAGTTGCCTCTCCTATGCTTCCCTTGAGCCCCTCAATTCTTTTCAAGTGTGTCTGTTGGAGGTGGGAGGTAAGAGCAGGTAGGAGAAAACTGAGGAAGTTGGTAATTGTGGCCTTTGTCCTGGTATTTAGAACCATATAGTTATCACTTAGCAAAATACAGTGAAAATACGGGCAGCCTTCCAGTGTCTCAAATAGTCTTTGGCCCTTGGCAGGTTCTTACTCAGCCCAAATGAGGGAACATTGCCCTGTGTTGTCCCATGTGCCAGGCATGGTTTTAAAGTGTTTTATATCACATCTTCCCATGATAATGTCACTGTTCCAAAAGGGGACCCAGAAAAATCACAATTATAAACAATTATAAAAGAAATTGATATTTAAAAAAAACTTGCTTCAGGTCATATAACCTAACACAAAAGTTAGGGACAATCTTGGAAAGAGAATAGAGTTTGCACTGAATTCTTCCAGTGACTGGTACTTGATCCTGTGGTATGTGATAGCATTAATGTTTCTGCAGCTTGCTGAGTTGCTATTCATGCCTCTGGCTCAAGAACAAGCACATGATAGAAATAAGTGGTGGATGAGACATTTTTAACTTGTCTTTCATGTTTGTTGAGAAGTTACCTTCTGTTTCTCCATTATTTCTGATTTTTTTGTCTTAACTGTAACTTTTACTAGAGGTTTTAGTATTGATTTTACTGCTACTAA
>PVHP010036781.1:0-17523 GCA_004024765.1 Zapus hudsonius
TCTCTCTCTCTCTCTCTCTCTCTCTCTCTCTCTCTCTCTCTCTCTCTCAAATAAATAAATAAAATATTTAAAAAAAAAAAAAGACTCAAGAAGAGTTTTTGCCCATCTAGAACCCATATCCTGGAGGCTTATGGGAGAGCCTGCATTATTTCTGAAACCAGAAAAAAAGAAGCCAGGTAAAAACCGAACAGTAGAGCAGAAACCCACGAGAATGGTCATTCCTGCTTGTGGACGCTTTGCAAATGAGACACCTGAAATGCAGGGCTGCTTGAAGCTAGGAAAGGGGCCCGTGGCTCGTGTCTCTGAGCTGATAGTTCTTGCCTGCCCTAGCCTCAAGCCTTTCCAAGCCTTGCTGAAGGTTGCATGGCCAGCCAGTTGAGGCCCGGGGCTTCTCTCCAGGCTTGTCAGACTTCACCCGTGTCCTACTTTCCATCAAGCCTTCCCAGGGATGGTGTGAGCTCTCAAAGGCAGAGGTCCATGTGTGCCCCAGAAGGACGCGCAGTGAGCAGCCCCGCCCCGCAGCCCGCGTACCTGCTGGAGCCCACCCCTGATATCAGAGGCACAGAGTCGGAGCAAGTGTAAGTAGGAATCTTCAGTGTGGATGAGCTCCCTGATGGCCAGCCTCTGATGGAGCAGCAATTTGTCTGCTGAGCCCCCACCTTCCTGGTCAAGACTCTCCGGCATAGAAGAGGGCTTGTCCACCCCAGGATCGGTCATGTCTGCAGGTTCTGGAGAAACAAGATTGTCCCAATTCACTTCTGGGGAACTCTGTGGCTCTCTGCTCCTCTCCTCTCTTCCCCTCCCCTCCTCTCCTCTCCATCTTCCTACTGAGCTGGAGCACATGGCCTCGCTCTATCTAGGTGAACATTCGTCTATACTGTACTCTTTACTTCTCTTGCACACTGGATTGAGGGGTTACTTGACTCCAGCCGCATTCACCTCACTTAATTAATGACATCCAGTCTCCTCTCCTACACAATTTTCAGGTGAATCAAGCTGAAGCTCGACTCTAGCCGAGACTTGGGCCTGGCTTTGGACTCCTGATGCTAAGCTTTGTATTTGAGAACCATAAGGCTGGTGATGATTGTTGTTTTAATGTGCCTGTTTTTAATGATACTTTATTCGTTTTACTGGGAATTAGTGTAGTAGGAGGAGCCAGTTGAGAGTTTTAAGCTGGGGAGGAGTTGATCCATTTCGGTAAGTACACAAGACTATTTGTGTGTTTATTTTTATATGATGATGATTTGCAGTTTTGGGTAAAGAACCCAGACGTTGCAGGTGCCAGGCAAGCCTCTACCACTGATCTACACGCGTGTCCCCAAGATGCCATCTTCCTTTCATTGCACGCTTTCTTTACAGGTGGGAATTCTGGCTGGAGTGTTACCATGTCCACAACTGACTCCCAGTATGTTCCCCTGATAATGGAAGTTAAGCTTTCCAAGAACTGCGGTTGATCCATTTCTATAGAGCTTACTAAGCAATTTCCTCTTAGCCTCTGCTGGATTTTAGTTACATAAGAAGAAAAATTCAGCCTTTATCCCATCTATATTTAGTTTGCTACTACAAAAAAGAAATCCTAGCCAGGTGTGGTGGCACACGCCTTTAGTCCCAGCACTTGGGAGGCAGAGATAGGAGGATAGCAGTGAGTTTGAGGCCATCCTGAGACTAAATAGTGAATTCCAGGTCAGTCTGGGCTAAAGTGAGACCCTACCTCCAAAAACCAAAAACAACACAACAGGAAAAAAAAAATCCTAGCCAGGTGTGGTGGCACATGCCTTTAGTCCCAGCACTTGGGAGGCAGAGGTAGGAGGATCACTGTGAGTTTGAGGCCATCCTGAGACTACATAGTGAATTCCAGGCCAGCCTGGGCTAGAGTGAGACACTACCTCAAAAAGCCAAATGTGTGTGTGTGTGTGTGTGTGTGTGTCTGTTTAAGACAAGTGCCCCTCTGGGCTGTGTGGTCCTCCATCTGGAGCTTCACTCTGTGGGGTTGCTCAAAGACAATGCCCATTTGTCCCTTTTCTGTGACTCAGAAGTCCCACGAGAACTGAAGCAGAGCAAGGAGTGGCTGAGCTGCACAGCTGTGGTACAAAGCCGAGGGCTCATCAGGGAAGAGCGCACAACCAGTCTCAGTAAACTCGGGACTTAACAGGAAAGATGCTCTGTCATCCAACTGGGACCCCTCCCCATAAAGGCCCCAGTGCAATGATGAGTCAGGAAAAATAAGTCCACCCACCTGGGGTAGAAAGGGCTGATTCATGAGTCACAATGATGCCTCCGAATCAAGATGGGGTAATGAGAGGAAAGCACAGGAAATGGATCTGATCTTAGTTTTACCCGACACGGAGCCTTCGGGTTGAATGCAGGCCCTAAATGAAATACCCACTTATTCAAGTACTTTTCATTTATTTGTGAGCGGGGAGAGAAAGAGAGAATGGGTGCACCAGGCCCTCCAGGTGCTGCAAATGACGCATCTGGCTTTATGTGGGTGCTGGGGAATCAAACCTGGGCCAACAGGCTTTGCGAGCCGGAGCCTTTCGCCTCTGAGTGATCTCCTCAGCCCAGTGAAGTGAGGACAGCCATGTGGACATTTGAATGGACAGAAAAAGAATACCGAATGCCAACAGACTGGGTGGAGAACCGAGGGAGGCCCATCCACATTCTCCTCAGCCTTCCTGGGCAGCACCCTCTCTGGAATGGGTGTTTCTGGCATCCTCTCAAATAAGGTAGGTTAAGGTATTTCTTCTGGCCTGCATCTAGGCAGAAAGAGGAAAGCTACCGATCCTTAAAGTCCTAAAAAATTGCTTTGTATGTTCCTCTTCTCAGAAAACTGCTCCACGCACGTAAAGAAGTGTCAAGAACAAGTGGGATTTATGAAACTATGGATCAGACAGACGAGAAGAGAGCGGTGACTGCTGGCTCCAGACTTGAGAGCACCAGGGGTTCTAGAATGTCTTGAGGGTTTACTGCATGAGTAGAGACTTTGGGATTTAATTGGGGATAGTAAATATACATACAGACAGTATATAGAAAAACAAGAACGCAATCAACTAATAAAAACAATTTTGGGTTTTTTTGAACAAGAGTGTCGCTTTTTAATTTTATTTGCAAGCAGAGCGAGATGGACAGAGAGAATGGGCACACCAGGGCCTCTGGCTGCTACAAGCCAACTCCAGATGCATGTGCCACTTTGTGCATCTGGCTTTATGTGGGTACTGGGGACTCGAACTTGGGTCGTTAGGCTTTCCAGGCAAGTGCTTTAACTGCTAAGTCATCTCTCCAGCCCCCAAACAATGTTTGTATGAAAAGAGCAACAAAGGAATCTTGTCTCATCCCAGGAGGAAGAAACGTTACACACGAAGGGCTAAGATGAATCTGCACGGGACTCTGGTTTTCTCCACTAAGTCTGTTCCATTCGTTCCCACCTTTTTTGTCCAGTCTTGTCTGTGCTTCATCAAACCTAAGCACATGTGCTGGAGGTGGCTGAGAAATCAAACTGGAGCTGAGCTGGAAGCCTTCTCGCTGTTAACTAGCTGTCAGGATGCTGGAAAGAACTATGCAGCCTGTCGGGAGGAAGGCTTCAATATGTCAAGGACGGTGTGAAGCATCAGTGGGCTCTGCAAGCTTCCTGCTGAAGCAGCAGTGGGCTCTGCAAGCTTCCTGCTGAAGCAGAAGTGGGCTCTGCAAGCTTCCTGCTGAAGCAGCAGTGGGCTCTGCAAGCTTCCTGCAGAAGCAGCAGTGGGCTCTGCAAGCTTCCTGCTGAAGCAGCAGTGGGCTCTGCAAGCTTCCTGCTGCACAGCCAGACCAAAAGATACAGTGGTGCTACGGCTATAATGGGGAAAACAAGTGCTCTCCGGTTGGATTTGAACCCTACTCCACAGGATGGAATTGCTGCCTGCTACTGAAAGCTTCATCTGAAGCTTGTGAGGGAGGTCATAAACCCTGGGGAAAAACGACTGCTGTTGCCTGGCTAAACTGGATAATTCTAGCCACCAAGCTGCCCCCTAAAAACTGATGTTTATACCCATACATTAATGTTATTCTCACTTTTGGGTAGAAAGGCTTCTCTTTTCCAAAGGTGGGAACCACTGGGGAGACTTAAAACTCATCAAAGTGCTGAGAAGGGACAATAAAGTGTTGAGCACTCAGTGAAACATGTCTGTCAGATCCTCCGAGGCTCAGGGGGCCATGGCAGAAGTGGCAGAAAGAATGTAAGAGCCAGACCCACAAGGTGGTGGCCCTGGTGCTCTCTCCCCCCACCTCTCTCTGTATTTCTCTGCTTGAAAATGAATAAATAAAATATTTTTTAATTTTTTTAAAGTTTGGTATTAAAAAAAAGAATGTAAGAGCCAGAGGAAGGGGAGGAGTGCTTTGTATTACTATCTTCCAAACACAAAGTGGCCTTGGCATTCATGACCTCATAGTGGCTGATGCCACTTACACAAGACCTGCATCATCGGAGGAGGGGGAATGGTGACATCCACATAGACCAGGGACTAGTTGGAAAGAAGGGATTAAGGGGAGGGGGCAAAGGAGGGGACGAAGTAGAGCGATGGGCAAGGATTATGATTATGGTATGTTTTTATGTTTATGGAGGTGGTCAGTGAAATATTTTTTAAACCTTAAGCAAAAAGTCAGAGAGCTTCAATATGGAGTGGCCATTAAATTAGACTTCATGGGCTGGGGAGATGGCTCAGCAGCTAAAGATACTTTCTTGCAAAGCTTGTCTGCCCAAGTTTGATTCCCCAGGACCCTTGTAAAAGCCAGATGCACAAAGTGGCGCATGTGTCTGGATTTCACACTCAGGGACAGAAGGCCATGGCACCTCCATTCTCTCCCTCCATCTCTCTCTCTCATAACTAAATATTTCATGATGTTTAGGAAGGGATAACACAAATCATTGTGTTTTAAGCAGAAAAAGATTTAAAAGGGAAATGGGTGCTTGGAGGGTCTGAAGAGCTGGGCCACAGAACGGGGCCTAGGATGACTCCTGACCAATTCCGAGGAATGGCTCTCCAGAGTCGCTGCAACAACCAGAAAACTGGACCATGGGGACCTGCTGTTCCATGCTCCAAAACACAATTAGGTATAATTTAGTAGAAGATAAAGGCATAAATTTTAACTCAATAATATTTGTTCCTCCCTGGGTATATTTGATATATTTATACACTTTATAAACATATAAAATACGTTTGTGAAGAAAATTATGAAACTACTAAAATACATTTAAGAAATGATTAAAGGAGATGTATACCTTGATCATGAATAGGAAGACTGTATCATAAAAATAAAAATCTACCCCCAGACTGATTTAGAAAAATTCCAATAGAACTCTCAACATGATTTAATAAAATAATTCTAGCATATAGATGAAAAAGCCAAAGGGCTCAGTGGTTAAAGACCCTTATTTATAAAGCCTGCTTGCCTAGGTTCAGTTCCCCAGTACCCAGGTAAAGCCAAATGAATAAAGTGGCACATGAATCTGGAGTTTGTTTGCAATAGCAAGAGGCCCTGGTGATCTCTCTCTCTCTCTCCCTTTCTCTCCTTGCAAATAAAAATAGTTTTAAAAAAGAAAAGATCATATTGGCAGGTCTGACTACACTAATATTGAAATACTCTTTATCAAACAATTCTACAAACAACTGTAATCCCAACACTGAGAAGCTGAAGCAAGAGGCCTGTTACAAATTCAAGACTAGCCTGGACTACAGAGTGAGACACTGCTCTCAAAAAACAAGACTAGAGGGGAGACAGGCTGGGGAACAAGATTAAAGGGCTGGGGAGATGGCTCAGCAGTTAAGGCTCTTGCCTGCAAAGCCTAAGGACCCTGGTTCAATTCCCCAGTAGCCACGTAAGGCCAGATGCACAAAGTGGTACATGCATCTGGAGTTTGTTTGCAGCAGCTAGAGGCCCTGATGTGCCCAATCCCCATCTTTCTCTCTGCTTGCAAATAAATAAATATTTTTAAAACACAGATACGAAAGAGGGTCAGGTGTGGTGGTGCACACACCACTTTAATCCCATCATTCACTTGGAAGGCTAAGGTAGGAGGATCTCTGTGAGTTTGAGACCAGCCTGGGGCTTCAGAGTAAGCTCCAGGGCAGCGTGGGCTATACTGTCCTACCTTGAAAAAAAATTAAAAAGGGAAAGACAGGCCTTAGATCAGAAGATATTGCTAGCAAATGGAATCTGCAAAATTCTAATACCTAAGTTTATGAATCATTGAAATAGGGCAATCTAATATAAAAATACACAAAAGGCTAGGGAAATGGCTCAGAGGTTAAGGCACTTGCCTGCAAAGCCTAATGATGTGGGTTCAATTCCCCAGGACCTACATAGAGCCAGATGCACAAAGTGGCACTTGCATCTGGAATTCGTTTGCAGTGGCTACAGGCCCAGGCATGCCCATTCATATTGATGGTCTCTCTCTCTCTCTCTCTCTCTCTCTCTCTCTCTCTCTCTCTCTCTCTCTCTCTCTCTCCCCTTGAAAATTAAGTAAACAAAAATTATTTGGAAAAACCCACAGAGAATGCTGTTGTTGGGAATACAGTATTTTGGTTCATTCACCATCAGTTTCAACCTCTCCCCCTGGGTATTGCTATTACACTGAAACGGAAGAGCTACAAACCAACTTCCCACAATCCCTTGCCCCTTCAGTCAGGTGGCTGAATTAGGCCTGAATTTAGACCAAGACAGATATCACATTGTTCTGAAGTCAGCAGTCTGTCAGGGTCACAGATCACGGCTGAAGACGTGAAACCCTGAAGCCTCTCCCGACCACTGCAGAGGTCAGCAGCTTCTTGGGAGAGAGCTATTCCTTTCCTACTGGTCAGGAGTCACCCTAGGGACCACCTGTGGCCCTCCTCTTCAGACCCTCCAGGTGCCTATTTCCCTCTTAAATTTTTTTCTACTTAAAATAGAATGATTTGTGTTATCTCCACTTAATCCCTGGCTAAGGCAGATATGAACAGGTAATTCACCAAATAAAAAAATTAAATGGCGAAGAACCAAATAAAAAGATGATCGGCACACTAATAACAAGGCCAATGTAAATAATTAAGGCCACAAAAGTATTTCCTACCTACCAGATTGACAAAAATATTCTTAAGTATCTATAAAAATGTACATAGGGTCTGGAGAGATGTCTCAGAGGTTAAGGTGCTTGCCTTCAAAGCCTAATGACCTGGGTTTGATTCCCCAGTACCCATGTAAAGCCAGATTCCCAAAGTGGGGCATGCATCTGGAATTCGTTTGCAGCAGCTAGAAGCCCTGGCATAACCATTCATTCTCTCTCTCTCTCTCTCTCTCTCTCTCTCTCTCTCTCTCTCTCTCTCTCTCTCACTGAGGACCACATATTCACAATTTACACTTCCACTCAGATGTCTAAAACACACAACTCTACAAGGACAGAAGGGAGATTGACGGTTGCCTGAGGCTAATCAGCAGATCAGGAAGGGGCTAAAGGGTGCAGGGTTTCTTTGGAAGGATGATAAAAATGTCCTTCTGTTGGGGGGGGGGAACCTGGGATTTTGGGAGCAGGTGTAGAAGATTAGAAAGACAAATGTAGAAGAAGAGGGAATAATTTGTGGGATGGTGACACAAAAACATGATCTCAGACAGAGTTTGTAGCTGAGCAACCTGCAGGGAAAACGCCCCCTGGAGAAGCCCATGACTGAAAGAGGAGCAGGCCTTTCATGAGGGAAAGTTTTTTGGTCAAGGGCAAGGTTATAGGTAAAGAGTTCAAGTAGTAGGTAACTAATTAAGGACCATAAGAGGGAGAATATCTGGGAAATCTTTATAAAGGTTAATCATGAAAGGAATGGCATTTGAAAGAGTGCTGACTCATCCTACTTAGGGAAAGAGCAGAAGAGGCGTGAGAGTCGCAAATTCTGCATGTGGAGGTGGCAGAGACTGTGGTTGTTGTGTCAGCTTTTTAAAAAGAACAGAACAGGACTGGAGAGATGGCTCACAGGTAAGGCACTTGCCTCTAGTGCCTAAGGCCCAGGGTTCAATTCCCCAGGTCCCACATATGCCAGACCCACAAGGTGGTGGCCCTGGTGCTCTCTCTCTCTCTCTCTCTCTCTCTCTCTCTCTCTCTCTCTCTCTCTCTCTCTCTCATCTCTCTGCTTGAGAATGAATAAATTAAAAAAAGAACAGAACAGCAGTGAATATGTGAAGACAGCATACATGAGATTAACGAAGTGTATGTACTGCCGGGGATTCGCAGAGCGCCAGGAAAGCAGGGGAAGACTGGGTTACAAGTTCAGCCTTGAATCCCAACAAGGGAGAGTTAAGACAGGGTCTTATGTAGCCCAGGCTGGCCTCAAACTCACCATGTAGCTGAGGCTGGCCTTGAACATCTGAATTTCCTATCCCAACCTCCAAAGTGCTGAAATTATAGTCATGTAATACTACACCTAGCCTGGTTGTTGTTGTTGTTGTTGTTTTGTGGGGGTGAGGCAAAATCTCACTACATAGGCCAAGTTGGCCTAAAATTGTTGATCCATCCTACCTTAGCCATCCAAGTGGAAATGTTCTAAATTGATTGGTTGTGGTGATGGTTACATGGGTCTGTAAATATATATCGAAACCATTAAGTGAAACTGAAAATAGGTAAATTATATCTCAATAAAACTTAGTCCCCTCCCCTCAAATTTACATAACACCAAACTGGCAAGGATGTGGGGAAACTGGATCTCTCATACGTTGCTGGTGTGAATATAAAGTGGAAAATAACTTTTTAGTTTCTTTAAAAATGAAATATGGGGGGCTGAGGAGATGGATCAGCAATTAAAGGTGCTTGCTTGCAAAGCCTAATAGTCAGGGTTCAAATCCCCAGTACCCACATAAAAACAGATGCGCAAGATGGCACATGTGACTGGAGTTCATTAGCAGTGGCTGGAGTCCCTGGCATGCCCATATCCCCCTTCCTCTCTCTCTGCTCGCAAATCAATAAATAAGTAATAATTTTAAAAAATGAACATACCTGGGGGGATTGCTAAGTGGTTAAATGCACTTGCTTGCAAAGCCTAACAGCCAGGGTTCAAATCCCCAGTAGCCACCTAAAGGCAGATGCACAAAGTGCCACATGGGTCTCGAGTTCATTTGCATCAGCAAGAGGCTCTGGGGTGTCCATGCTCTGTCTCCCTCTCCCTCTCCCTCTCTCTCTCTCTCTCTCTCTCTCTCTCTCTCTCTCTCTCTCTCTCTCTCTCTCTCTCATAATAATAATATTATAAAATGAAGCATATACTTATCACACCTCCAGGCATCTAACCCAGGAAACCACACTTACATCCACACAAAAACTCACATGTGTATGTTCATAGAAGCTTTATTTGCAAGACACAAGTACCTGGAAACAATAAAGTGACCTTTACCAATGATTAAGCAAACTTAGATCCATCGCTGGATACTCTCAAGTGGAAAGAGACAAACTGCTGACTTAGAAGGCTCTGAAGGGAATGTTGCTGTACGAAGATGAATGAGAAAGATTACATGCTGGGTGGCTGCACTAACAACACAGGAAGCATGGGAGCTGGGGGACAGAATGGTGGCACCTGGCTAGGGCCCTGAGGGAGCTCTATGCAGAGGTGGAAGAATCCATATCCATATATATATACGTATATTATATATAGTTTGGTTGGTTGGTTTTGGTTTTGGTTTTACAAGGTAGGGTCTCACTCTAGGATTGTGGTCTCAGGCTGGCTTCGGACTCACAGCAATCCTCCTACCTCTGCCTCCCAAGAGCTGGGAGATCTTTTTTATTTTTATTTATTTATTTGCAAGCAGAGAGAGAGAGAGGGAGAGAGAGAATGGGTGTGCCAGAGCCTCTAACCTCTGCAAACAATCTCTAGATGCATGCACCACTTTCTGCATTAGATGGGAGAGATAACCATTAGAAAAGCAGAGAGAAAGGGCTGGGGAGATGGCTTAGCAGCCAAAGTCACCTACTTGCAAAGCCTGCCTGTCCAGGTTTGATTTTCTATACCCACATAAAGCCAGATGTACAAAGTTCATTTGGCATGCCCGTTCTCTCTCTCTCTCTCTCTCTCTCTCTCTCTCTCTCTCTCTCTCTCTCTCTCTCTCTCTCTCTCTCTCTCTCTCTCTCTCTCTCTCTCTCTCTCTCTCTCTCTCTCTCCCCTCCCTTTCTCTCAGTCTCTCAAATAAATAAAATATTAAAAAAGAAAGAAAAGCAGAGGGAAGGGGACACAGGACTTCTTGGTACTAGCGCTGCAACTTTATGTTTGCTGGGATTATTTCAGACTTAAAAATGTGAAACGAGGCAGGAGATGCAGCTCAGGAGCAGAGAGCTTGCCCGGCGTGGGTGAGTCCCCGAGTTCCATCCCCAGTACCATCAAATAAGTGGTTATAGCAGCAGCAGCAACAGTGGTGGTGGGAATAATGACAACAATAATAATATTGCTACAAATAAAATTCCATATAGCTCAAGTTCCCCACTATCTCTGCAACAATCTCAGAATACACACTGCTGAACAGCCAGGGAGAGCAAACTTACTGCCCTTGTTCCATTTCCTCGGCCTGGCCTGATCAGGCGGTTTGGCTCAGAGAACACTCCAGAAACACGTGGCTTTCCATATGGCGGTGCTAGAAAGAACTGATGCCTGTGACAGCCAATTAAGAGCCATGATCTGGACCCCAAATCAGTGGCAGTATGCTTAACATTTGCAGGGCTCTGGGCTCAACCGCCAGCATCTGCCCCTCCCCCCAAAAGAACTAAAATCAGCTTGACACCTACTTGGTGTTAAAAAAATATTGAATATGCACAGCAAGATAGAAGAGAGACTGATGGGAAGAAGAAAGAATTCAGTGGAGGGGCATCTGGAAAGGGGAGAAGGGGAAGGTGGTGGGAAGGAACCACGGTCCTGATCATGGTCTAAATATATGGAAGTTGTCAATAAAAACTTTAAAAAAGGGGGCTAGGTGAGAAGGAGGTGGTGGCACATGCCATTAACCCCAGCACTCTGGAGGCAGAGGTAGGAGGATCACTGTGAGTTCAACACCAGCCTGGGACTACAGAGTGAGTTCCAGGTCAGCCTGGGCTAGAGTGAAACCCTACCTCAAGAAAACAAAACAGAACAGAACAAACAAGCTGGGAGATGGCTCAGTAGTTAAAGGCACTTGCTTGCAAAACCTGAAGCCCAAGTCTGATTCCCCAGTGCCCACGAAAGCCAGACGCACTAAGTGGCACACGTGTCTGGAGTTGGTTTTCAGAAGCAAAAGTCCCTGGCATTCTCTCTCTCTCTTTCTCTCAATTAAATAAATAATTTAAAAATAAGTTTAGGGCTGGAGAGACAGTCAGCAGTTAAGGTGCTTGCCTGCAAAGCCTAATAACCCAGATTTGATTCTCCAGTACCCACATAAGGCCAGATGCACAAAGTGGCACGTGAATCTGGAGTTGTTTGCAGTAGCTAGGTGCCCTTGTGTGCCCATTCTCTCTCTCTCTGCTTGCAAATAAATAAATTAAATATATTTTTTAATATTGAATATGGGCTGGAGAGGTGGTTCAGTGGTTAAGGCGCTCGCCTGCAAAGTAGAAGGGCCAGAGTTCAATTCCCCAGTACCCACGTAAAGCCAGATGCACAAGGTGGTGCATTGTCTGGAGTTCATTTGCAGTGGCTGGAGGCCCTGGGGCACCAATTCTCTCCCTTTCTCTCACTCTCTCAAGTAAATAAATAAAATGTTTATTTAAAAAAATATTGAGAGATTATCAGAGGCATGGCACCCCTCAGTAACAACATACTTGGGTCAAGAGAACCCGGCTGAATACTAGGCTATCCATGGTCCCCTACCACAAAGACTGATCCAGATGGCCCACGGAGGAGAATATCCAGGTGACTGGGGATGGGGAGGGGGACAATGAGGAATTGGGGATAACAATTCATTGTTGGCCCACTAAACAATGTAACTAACTCATTATGGACAATAAAAAAATATATTGAGAGCCAGGCATGGTGGCACATACCTTTAATCCCAGCACTCGGGGAGGAGAGGGGGCAGAAGTAGGAGGATTTCTGCGAGTTCGAGGCCACCCTGAGATTACATAGTGAATTCCAAGTTAGCCTGAGCTAGAGTGAGACCCCACCTCAAAAAAGCTAAAAAAAAAATAAACTAAAATAAGGTGGAACACAACTGAGGAAGACATCTCACATCAGCCTCTGCTTAGGTCCTTGTAGAAGCAGTCGTATGAGCCAGGCATAGTGGAGCACAGGCTTAGTGCCAGCACTTAGGAGGCGGAGGTAGGAGGATCGCTGTGAGTTTGAGGCCAGCCTGGTGCTACAGAGTCCTTTCCAGGTCAGCCTGGGCTAGAGTGAGACCCCACCTTGAAAAACCAACCAACCAAACAAACAAAAAAAGTAGTCATATGATTTGACCTTCTCAGCAGCAGTGCATGAGTTCAGTTCCTCGGCTCCTGGTCCACCCTCGCTGCAGTCAGTCTTGCGCTGAGCCATCCCAAGTGGGATGAAGATAACTCGTGATGTATTTAATTTGCACTTTCCTGTTAATGATCTGAGGTACCTTTTCAAGTGCTTATTCACCGCCCATAGATTTCTTTAATGTACCTCAGTTGTGAAAGAGGCTCTTGCTCAACCTATAACTAGACAGACAGAAAGTATAAAGGAGTCACGGCCCTGCGTGCCAACCCCCACCCCACAGCACCCAAGTAACCACAGGTACGTAAGAATTACCAGGAACACATGCATATTAAACATGGGAATTCTTGCTGACTCAGTGGGTTGGGGTGGCTTTTCAACAACCCTGTAGGAACTTCCAATGTGAAAGGTCTCTAAATCAGGGCAGGAAGATACTCAGTAATGAAAGGAGCTTGCTTGCAGAGACTTCCAGCCCAGGTTCAATTCCCCAGCATCCATGTAAAAGCAGCCACAAAAAAAGCAGCACATTTGTTTGCAGCAGCAAGAGACCCTGGTGTACACACACGTACAGGTCTATAAATTATTTCTTTTTTTTTTTCTTTGATTTTTTTGGAGGAACAAGGAACGTAACTTTACTTAACACATACTCCTACACATTTGGCTTCATCATGGAGTCGTTAATTACAGAACAGGTTCACACTAAGGAGCCGGCTGTTTCCATATGAAATAAAAATAATTAGGGATTCCTTTTAAAGAGTAATCCTTCTCTCTCTCTCTCTCTCTCTCTCTCTCTCTCTCTCTCTCTCTCTCTCTCTCTCTCTCTCTCTCTCTCTCTCTCTCTGAGGCAAGGTCTCACTCTGGTCCAGGCTGATGTGGAAGTCACTCTGTAGCCTAGGTGGCCTCAAACTCATGGGGATCCCTCCTACCTGTGCCTCCCGAGTGCTAGGATAAAGGTGTCAGCTACCATGCCGGGATTAGAAGTGGCACTTTTGAAGACAAGTCACTACATAAAATAAAAACAGAACTTTCTCCAATACCGAGTTTGCAGCTACAGCCGTGGGATGACCACTCTGTATGGGGCTCATCTACTTAAATCCCTTCTGTTTAAGCTAAGGACACTGCCTGTGCAACCAGCCTGGGAAGAAGACCGAAAGAGAACATTTAAAGTCCCACTAGCTCCGCCTCCTCCACGGATTCTTAGGAGGCAGTGGGAGAGCTCTTGAGCTAAAGCGTCTCCGGGCCTCAGAGACAGCTTCCCAGTCCCCAGCGAAGCGCACAATCTTCACCTCCACCTCCAGGTCAAACTTGATAAATCTTAGGTAACTCTACACAACCTTAAATGACAGAGCACTCTTTTATGATCGTCTCTTCCTTGTCAGAGCCAGTAACTAAAAACCAGCATGTTGCACCTGATTTTATTTTCCGATCAGCCAGGAGTCTTGGATTTATGGCTTTCTTCCCTTTTTACACAATGACTGTCCTTCTCCAGAGAAAGCAACGAATCTGCCTCCAGCTTCATCCTCTTCAAACTATTTGACTAATGGTCATGAATTTCTGATGAAAGTGATCTTACCAAGCTTAGATTCGTAAGTGGGAATTCCTCTTTGAATGTCTCCAGGCTTGATTGGGGAGGGACTGGGCTCGGACTCCTTTCTTCTTTCCATCCAGTCTGTTCCCAGAGCCAGAGAAGGAGCGGAAGGAAGCCCAGCTCGCCAACATCGCGGCTGGGGTCAGCTTCACCCTCTGCTGCACCTGCCTCTCAGGTTCCTTGTGGCTCAGGGGAGTGTCGAAGTCCACGTTCCTGTCACACTCAAGAACTGAAACAGCCTTGACAGGTTTGGTCTCCATCGAAGTTCACAGATCTTCTCACTGTAGTTGACAGCACTCCACCCCGGCAGGTGGTCAGACAGGCAAAGTTTCTCAATGCATTTTCTAATACTGCTTTGGGGTTGGTGATATCCAGGAAGGCTGGGCTCTGAGGCTGGAATTTGGAGGATGTGGCCACTGCCAGGTTGACGCTCTCCGCCTGAACCAGGCCCCCTTCTTCCAGTAGTAAATTCTGCATCATCCAGTGGGGGAGGTAGCGAATGCCTTCATCAGCAACAAACTCCAGCACACCACAGTGTGTCAGAATTCTTATGGGTTAGTTTGCACAGCAAGGGATAGGTAATGTTAAGTTGGCTGAGTTGATCAAGGGCTGAAGATGGCATAATTATCTTCTCTCCTTTCTCCACTTCTGACCTGTCATTAGGTCCCGCTCGCATGGACATGGAGAAGCAGAGGTACTGGGTGGAGAAGCGGTTCTGAGAGACCCGGGGAATCGGGTGATCAAACATGTCGAACGAGAACATTATGGACGCCGCTTGGCAGATGCCGTTTCCCTCGGGGAGCCTCACAAGTCCAGATGTCAGGACACCCTTCCGACGCCCTAAATTATTTCTTAAGAAATTCTGTGCTATAAGGAAATGGGCTGGAGGGAAGAGCAGAGGGAAAGCACAACTGTCTTCATTTTCTCATAAAGGACCACAGCCCGTTTGGAGCACCTAAAGGCCAAGTTAGGAAAAAACATCTGAACAAAAACAGACCACAGAGCCAGGAAGGAAGCAATGTACCAAAGTCACCATGTTTAAAATAAAAGGAGCCTTTGATTGAGAAATGGATAATAAGGAGCAAAGTAGGAAGAACAGAGAGACACCACTTACACTCATACACGTGCACACACGCACACGGGCACAGCCACACAGTCTGACAGAAATGTGATCCACCAGACAGACAAATTAAACCTCAGCTATTTGCCCTTAACCATATTCCCTGGCTCTGTCTAGAAGGCCAAAGAAGGTAGAAAAAGGAGACCGCATAATACTTATGTGCTGTCTCTCTTTTTAAATAATCTTTTTTTCTTTACAATTTTACACATGTATAGAATGCCTTTTGATCATGCCACTCCCATTACTCTCTTACCCCCTCTCACTCCTGCTGGATGTGGTCTTCTTCCCATTTAGTCCCCTGTCTGCTTTCACAGCTTTGTGTGTGGGTGTGACTCACTGAGTTTAATTAAAGTTTCTTGCCTGAGTAAGGGTGGAGGATTATTTACCAGTGGCTACACCACTGAAGAAAATGACGCCCCTTCCTCAGGCAATCAACACAGTGTTTTTAAGAGCAGTCTTTTTTTTTTTTTTTTTTTGCAAGATTTTTTTTTTATTGCTCATAATGAGTTACATTATTTAGTGGGCAAACAATGAGTTGTTATCCCCAATTCCCTGCTGCCCCCCATCCCCATCCCCAATCAGCTAGATATCCTCCTCCGTGGGTCATCTGGATCAGTCCTTGTGGCAAGGGACCATGGATAGCCTAGGAGTCAGCCAGGTTCTCCTGGCCCTAGTATGTTGTTACTGAGGCATGCCATGCCTCTGGATCGTCTCCCCCACCACGGCTCTCACCATCTTTCAGCCCCCTCTTCCACTCAGTTCCCTGAGTTGTGGTGGATGAGTATTAAGGCTGCTTTAAGGTTGTGAGTTTAGGGGTCTTTGTGTCGAAAATCGTTGGTTTCTGTCTCACTGGCTTATCCTGTGTTGACTGAATGGCTGTGGCTGTGGGTCCCTCATTCCTCCCGTCATTCTCTGTGGGGTTCCATATGGATCCTCCACGGTATGACTGTGGTGGCTCCTCTCTTGCCAGGATCTCAGCCATCGGCCTACAGTCGGTTGGTAGGGTTAGATGGGCCCCAGCTAAGAGCAGTCTTTTTATAGATAGTGGCCTGCCAGGCCCTGTCCTCACAACTCCAGACCCACAGATATAAAATTCTTAAGCCTGACAATAAACAAGTACTAGGCTGGGGACAGTCAAGCTTGACAAGTGCGGCTTCGGTGACAACACTCAGACACACCCCTTCCTCAGCATTAAATAAAAGTCATTGATCTGATATAGAGCTGATGAACGGAGGCTCTGTTTGCCACAGTAGTCTGCTGACCCAAGGGGGGTATGAGCCAGCTGTGGGCACTCTTGTATCCTGGCAGAAACTCAGTGAGCCTCTGCTGCTGCCCACGTCCAAGTTTATGTTCTCTTACTCTCCTTTAAAAACCCATATGGTGCTTGCTCCATTTGAAAGAGGCAAATGAGACTATGAACCGTCCTTGTTAGAGTATCTAGCAGTTTCCACTTAAATATTTGAGCTTTGAGGGTCCTGCTGCACTGCACCCTCACTTAGGTGACTGTCACCAGGCTGTGGGCTATGGCTGGCCAGTCATGATGGGCTAACTTTAGTGTTTACAATTTTTAACTTTCCATCTCATGTTATTTTGTACACAGCCCTAGTTCCTCCAGGGCATCGCCTTTCCTGCCTGGCATGCCTGTGTTTGCCTAGGCATCAAATAGCAGCTCTTTCATTGGGCATCTACTGTGCACCAGGTGCCTGGCTGCACCTCATTCACAGCCACCCGGGAGCAAAGCCCACTGTCTAATCTCAATTTCAGAAAAACAAAACTGGGCCCTGAAGAGGTCAAACTGTTAGGCAAGAGGTTAGTTCTGGGAGGGACCGACCCACATGGCCCCCAATAGGAGGCTCTCTGGGGGCCGGAGAGATGACTCAGTTGTTAAAGGCACTTGCTTGTAAAGCCTGACAGCTTGGATTCGATTCCCCGGTACCCACTTAAAGCCAGATGCACAAAGTGGCACATGTGTCTGACATTTGTGGCAAGACCCTGGTGCGCCCGTTCTCTCTCTGTATCTCTCACCCTCCCCCCTCTCTGAAATAAATTAAAATATTTTTTTAAAGTATAGGTCACTCTAGATGGAGCAGATCAGGGCCTGAAAACAGAAAGTAAAGACGACAGTGGTGGCTGATTAAACAGTAATTTATGGTGGTCAACTTAAACCTCAGGGACTTCCTCAACAAGGGAGAAAGCGCCAAGTGGAGTTCCGCTTTCCCTTGCAAGCTTTCCAAGTTCAGTGTTTCTTAAACCTCTACACACATTCTTGCATCTTATACATCCGTCTAGAGCAGACTAAATTCTAAGCGAACAAAGCACGCCCCTTTTCTGGAAGTGCTCTCCTTGGGAGAGGCACAGGGATGGAGAGAGCCCGGGAAAAAGACTGCAAACCCTGCCCGCCAGGAGCACTTTCCAAAGAAAGG
>PVHP010036782.1:0-17696 GCA_004024765.1 Zapus hudsonius
AGTCACTGACTGGATGTACGGACACCCAACCCTTTCTGATTGGCTTGAGACCTGAATTTATGCCTGATACTAAAAACCTAGTCAAATGCCTATGGCTGAAAAGTTCATAAGCCCTGGGGCGGGGGCAAAGTCCTATTTTTGTTTAGCTAAACAGACATATTATACCCACCAAAATATCCTCTATATATTTATGGTTATGTCCACTATTAATGGTCCTTTCATGTTTGGCTAGAATAGCTTCTCGTTTCAGATGGTGGTGATCACTGGAGTGACTCAAAACTCATCAAAGTGCTGAGAAGAGTGACAGTGGAGTGTTTGGCACAAAGTGAGATCTCTATCACACCCTCCAAGGCTCAGGAACCATTGCTGAACAGGTGGTAGAAAGAATATAAGAGCCGAAGGGTAAGGAGTGTTTTGGAATACTGTCTTCTTAACACAAAGTGCCAGTTGCATTTATGACCTAATAACAGCAGCTGTTACTTCCTGCAAGAGGCCAAATAATATGAGGGAGGGGAAGACTTCAAAACAGATAAAGGACTGGTTAGAAACAATGGGTTCCATAGAGAGAGGATATGGGAGAGTGGACAAAGGAAGGTGGTGGGAGGGGACTGTGATCAGAGTGTTACATTGTGCAGATGCATGGAAGTTGTCAATAAAAGGTTTAAAAAGGGCTGGAGAGATGGCTCAGTGGTTAAAGGTGCTTTCTTGCAAATCCTGAGGACCTGGGTTCGATTCCCCAGTACCTATCTAAAGCCAGATGCACAAAGTAGTGCATGCATCTGGAGTTTGCTTGCAGAATCAGAGGCCCTGTAGTGCTCTCCGTCTCTCTCTTTCTTAAATAAATAAATAAATAATTTTTAAAGAGTTAAAAGAGATAACAGTGGTCAATGAACTGAAGTAGACTTACCAGTATTTTCCTCATGGCCTGGCTCCCATTATCAGTGGGGACGTGACCTGAGAAGTGTTCACAGAAAACATGAATCGTTTTTTTTCCCCCTGAATCCCATAAATGAAATCCTGGGCAGTGGGTTTGGCTCCACCATGGCTCAATCTGACACAGAGAACTAACATAGAGCTTCCCCTTAAATCTGTTAAGCCAAAGCCAAAATAAAACCTATCTCTCACAAGCTGCTTTTGGTCAGGCACTTTGTGCCAGCAACTCGAAGCGGACTGCAACAGGAGGCAAAGTTTTGTTTTTTTTTCCAGAGATCATTTCCCTAGGTCTGCACATACTTGGCACCTGCTGGGACACAGCTAGTGGCAAAACCAGTTTTAACACCAGCTCTTTCCTGACCTGTAATAACCTCTTCCCTGTTCCCAGGACCCTCCCTTCTTCTCGGGTGCAACCTCTCCTTGCTCACTAGGGTGGTTCCTTCTCTAGCCTCTGCTGGAAAAGAAGAAAGCTGGGTGGGTCCATGCACAGACTTTGCTTTTGGTCAATTATATCATGAAGAAAGAGAAAGAAAATCTAACCTATACATTTTATCTCCTTTTGCTGTAACCTGTTTAGGTTAGTTATAGAACTTGTAACAGTTTAACAATCTGTTAAGAAGATGCCAGAAGAAACTAGAATACGTTGTCAGTTGGCAACCCTAATATTCATGTTCCAAACTGTTAAGTGTGGTGGTTTGATTCACCCATAAACTCATATGTTCCGAATGCTAGGTGCCCAGCTGGTGGCAATTTGGGACTTGATCCTCCTGGAGGCGGTGATTGTCAGGGGCGGGCCTATGGTGTTAGAGCCAGCTTCCCCTGGCCAGTATTTATTTCCTGCTGCTGTTGTCCACCTGATGTTGGCCAGGAGCTGATGTCCAGCCTCTGCTCATGCCATCATTTTCCCTGACATTTTAGAGTTTCCCTTTGAGACGGTGAGCCAAAATAAACCATTTTCTCCCATAAACTATTTTTGTGCTTTTTTTCCACCACCATGAAGCTGACTGCAACGGTTAGTAAGGGCACCTTTTTGTTGCTGTCATTGTTGCCATTTTTTCCCGTTTCATTAGCAAACATCTCAAAGAGCAGAAAACTGTAGAACAGCACAAGGAGTCCCTGACTTCTCAAGAAGCAGCTTAATCAAACCATCACATTTTGACATGATTCAGATGGTTAGGAATATCCATGCCCTTCCACATCTCCATCCTCCTCATTCCTTTCCCAAATCCTAAACCACTGCTGTTATGTCATTTTGAATTTTGCTATATTATTTCTTGGATTATTTACAAACTTTCAAAAATCATTATTCTTCTGTATTTATATAGTCCTAACATAGTGTTAAATAGCTAGTGGGGCAAACTGACTCTCTCTCTCTCTCTCTCTCTCTCTCTCTCTCTCTTTCTCTCTGTCTGTCTCAATGTGTGTGTCTTTTGAGAACATTATACATTTACTCTCAGAGTGAATTTCAAGTATGTAATGCAGTATTACTATAGTTACCATGCTATATATACATCCTCAGAGCAATTCACCTGACAAATTCTGTCAGTGATGTGATTTGGTTTTTGAACAGAGCTAATGACATTCAGTTGTGAAGCACAGAGTAGCAGATAGCTGGTCCCCAAGAATAAGCAAGTCCTGTGTTGTTTGCCTTTTCAGTGATGGGATCAAACCCAGGGCATTGTTCATGCCAGGTTAATGCACAACTGATGAGATGCTTTCCCCAGCCCCAAACAAATATCGAGGCAGTTTAGGGGTAACATGCCCATCCCAAAAGTATAAGCAAGAATGTGTCCTTGGGTCTCTAAGGGAGAATCTTGGTAGAGTTCAGAAATATCAGAAGGGTCTGACCTTTTTTTTAAAAAAAATATCTTCCCTGGTGGAGTTCTCCTTTCCTCGGAGAGATAATCAAGCATTCTCTTCCTAGAAAATTGAGATTCCTAGGAAGATTGCCCTTTCCAGAGATCCTGACCCCCCTCCACAAGACACCTGGTGTCAGGGCTGAAATGAGCAGTTCAGAGCCTCACTCCCAATATAAGAGCCCAACCTGGGTCTGGGGTGGAGTTTCTTATTTCCCAGGAACCCTATTCCTGCCTGTTGCAGTCAGCATTTTAGTTGCTGCACAGAAAGAACCCAAACAAAAGCAGCTTGTGGAGGAATGGGTTTATTAGACTTATGGACTCGAGGGGAGACTCCATCCTGGCAGGGAAAATGATGGCATGAGCAGAGGGCTGGACATCACCTCTGCCACAGCACTGCAAACAATGGCAGGAAGGTGTGCCAAACACTGGCAAGGGGAAGCCTGCTATAACCCTATAAGCCCACCCCCAACAACACAGCTCTAGCAAGGTTGTAAAACCCAAATTGCTATCAGCTGAAGATCATTTATTCAGAACACATTCATTTGTTTGTGGGAGACACCTGGATCAAATCATGACAATGCCCATTTGGGCAGGAGCTTTGCATTTCTTTCTGCTAAGCTCTAAGCTCTCCTATAATAAAATCTCTCAGTCCGTCAAGGTGGAGACACCATGGTAGAGCTCATGGCAATAGAAGTGTGTGATAAAGGCTCATAACATCATGCATACCAGAATGCAGCAGAAAGTAAGGCTAGAACCAGGGCCTGGGCTTTAGCTCTCCAAGGCACACACCCCTAGTGACTTACTTCCACTAGTCAGGCCCCAGCTCCTCAAGATTCCATAGCAGAACGATGCCAGCTGTGGAAGATGTGTTCAAACACAGGGGGGAAAATCCAGGAAACTAAAAACTAGGGCAGTTTTTAAATTAGTGAAGTTCTATACTATATATTCCCCCTTTTAATTATTAACATAAATTAATTTTCTAGTATTTTTCTGTCTCCACAAAATAGCACAAGTCCGCACACAATGTACAAGAAGAAGAACTGAGCACCTTACACATTGGCTTCTGATGAGCCCACTGCTCTGCAAGCATAAACTCCTGACTCTGCCCCCGGATGGCACCCTTCAACTATGTCTGAAATGGAATCAGGGGGCATATGCTGAAACTGGGCAACTCTGGCTCAGTGAGGCATGCGTGGAGAGCAGAAGGAAGAGCTAGAAATGGTGAGAAGGCTGACGGGTGAAAGGACAGGACAATAACCTGCTCAAAGCTCTTGGAAAGAATGTATATAGTCAGCTGAAGTCAGAGTTCATTTTGGCATATAACCTTTGCTATAATCTATTTTTAGCAGATAATGGACATCAATACAGGGATAAATTCAATAATTATTGAATATTTACTGAAATTCTAGGATCTAAAGACGCAAGAATGTCCAGATGTTCCCTAGTGTGTTGGTTAACCTTCATTGTTCAACTGACTGAATTTAGAATTGCCTAGGAGACACTCTTATGGGTGTGTCCATGAAGGCGTTTCCAGAGAAGTTAACTGAGGAGGGCATCACTCAGGAATTCACAGAGGTTATTATAGCTACCTGCCCAGGACCCTACCATACGGGAGCACCTGGCAAGAAGCCTTCTTCATCTTCATCCTATGATCTATAAACATACTGTGGTAGTTTTGAATAAATGTCCCCCAAAAGAATTAAGGGTTTATTAAAATTGTAAATTGTCTCCAGCCAGTTCTGGCTAGAGGAAGTGTGTCACCTTGGCCAGATCCTAGTGTTCAGCCCTAAGGTATTTCTGGGGTGGGTCTGGAATTTTAGCTATACATATGCAAAAAGCAGTCTGAGCTCAAGCCTGGAGTTCCTTTTGTTAGTTTTGGAGTGTGCTTGCTTGTGGTGCTGGTGGTGGGCTTCTGTCTCTGTCTCTACTTGCTTCTGTGAAAGGGGGCCAGCCTTTCCTTAACTTCTTCCCCTGGATCTGTTCAATAAATATTTTCCTCCCCATAATCGTGCATGGTTTGGAGATTCATTCCAGTGGCGTGTGGCTGACTACGGCACATACCTAGCCTAATACTTAGTCCAGGAGAAGCTGTATTTGTGGTAGATTTGGTAATTACCTACTTGGTCTTATCTAAGAGTCTCTGGCTTTCAAGCAAAATGTGTCTTCACCAGCCTCCCAGCATGTTTTGCCAGGAAGGTTTTGTTTGAGTTCTAATGCAGGCCCAAGAAGCTCAGCATCTGAAGGTCACCTTGGTCAGGTCTGGCCTCATGCTTTCCCTTCTCATCTCTACCCTCTCTTCAAGGCAGGGATTTCCCATCAAAATCTCTCTCCCCCCCCCCCCCCCCCCGTTTCTTCACTTCTGAGACTGAGTAGGCAAAATACTTTTCCACTATGTAATATTACAATTTGTGAGTCACAGCTTAATCTAGAATCACACCAAATATGTAAGATCTGCTCCTAACAGGAAAGAGCCTTCAGCTTCTGTTCTAACATCATGAAGGATGAAGGGCTAACTGAAAATATCCCCAAGAGGATGATACCTCACAATGCTACCATTCGGGCTGGGGAGATGGCTCAGTGGGGAAAAGCACCTGCTCACAGAGGTGACAACCTGATATGGATCCCTGGATGTATTAGTGAGTGTTGAGGCAGAGACAGGAGAGTCCAGACACCTGTTTGCCAGACAGCTTAGTGTTCTCAGCAGTGATCAAGAGACACTGCCACAAAGAAAGTAGAAGGTGAGGAGTGACATGTGGAGTTATCCTCTTAACTCCAAATGACCTCTGTCGCATGAGCATCTCCCCACAACACACACATTATACACACACACACACACACACACACACACACACACACAGGTAGCAATAAAAATGCTGCCACCATTCAAGGGTGTGTTCATGGGGTCCTTTTCAGAAGACCATTAGCTGAGAGCACAAGTTCAGAAGGTGGTAGACACAGGAAAACTAGCATTTGTGGAGTGCCTACATTCATGAACAGTACAGTATAATTTGACACAATAATTAAATCTGAGTGGGAACCTGTGGAGACTGTTGGAAGCCATGGTGGCAGGCAGAGAATATGGCAGGAAGTTGGGTGGGAAAGTTAGAAGGAATTGAAAATAACTTCAAAATAAAGACTGATGAGAACGGAAGGAAGGAAGAAAGGAAGGAAGGAAGGAAGGAAGAGAGAGAGAGAGAGAGAGAGAGAGAGAAAGAAAGAAAGAAAGAAAGAAAGAAAGAAAGAAAGAAAGAAAGAAAGAAAGAAAGAAAGAAAGAAAGAAAGGTGTGGTGGTTTGAATGGATGTCCTGAGTTTTATTAAAGCTTGTAACTTGGATTTCCAGTGTCTGGAGGAGGTGTCACTGTGGGAGGATCCAGCCCTAAGATATTACTGGGGGGTAGATCTGGAATTCCAGCCTAAGGTATGCAGAGAGCAGTCTGAGCTCTGCCTGGGTTCTCTGCTATTTGGCGTTTGCGTGTGGTGTTGATGGTTTCTCTCTCTGCCTGGATCTGTAAAAGGGAGCCAGTCTTTTTCACCATTATGGAACATCTCCTGGATCTGTAAGCTTCAATATCCCAGCCACACAAAGCTGACTACAACAGAAGGCAAGGACAGGAGGGAGAACCATGAGGATTTAACCAGGGAGAGGTGCAACTTGGCCTTTCTACAGGGCAACAACTGAAGTCAGGGACCTCCTCTCTCTGTGCCCGTCATCCCATCTCCATATCTGTAGAATAAATTTAGATGCGAAGAAGAGAGGAAAGGAATAAAGCCAGCAAAGCAAACTCTAGCTTAGAAGTTGCCTATGAATGGCCTGAGGAGTGTTTCCAAGCAACCTTATGGAACCATTGAGAGACTACTTGCAAATCATGACCAAACACATGTGGAATTTACCTCTCTTATGTTCACACTGTGCTCTACTTGGGGAAGCTCTAGTGAAGCCTGAGACTGAAGTAAAAAATTGATGCCAGGAAGTACACAGAGGATTCCTGTATTCACCAGGATATAACAGATCATTGTAGTTGGGAAGAAAGTGAATGGAAACAGATTGCGCTAAGAGCAATGAAAACAGCTGCCTTCTCCCCTTCTTTCCTTCTTTTCTTCCATTTATTAACTTTAGTTTTTATTTATCTATGTTTTCAGTTTAAGACATTGTAATGGGTGAGAGAGAAGGGGAAGAGAGAGTGAACAGTTAGGAGATAGACAGTGATACAGAAAGATAGAGGGAAGAAAAGAGGGTAAGAGAGCCAGAGGGCCCAAGAGAAGGAGAGATGAAGAACAGAGGTGCAAGCACCAGGAAGCAGGAAAGGAAAAAAAAAATCCATTTTTATTTTGAAATAATTTCAAACTTCTTTAAAACCTGTATAGAAAACTTCTGTTGGCTCTTTATTTACAAATGTTTAATATTTTAACATTTTGCTTCTTTGTGTTATGATTTTCTTTTGCTTAAAGCTTTTTAACTCCAAGATATTGAAGAGTAGTAGGCAAAACCTGTATTATCCTTTAATTCTTGTGAGCATGTCCTAAGGAAACAGGACATTTCTCATTTAACCACAGGACAGTTATCACATTCAGGAAATGTAACACTGACATCCGTGCAATGCTTTAAAGCTCAAGTTCTAGCTCCATCAGTTATCCTGAGAGTGAACTTTATAGCAATTTTTTTCTGGAAGATAATTCAATCCAGGATCCGTATTGCATTTAGCTTTCTCATCTTTGTAATCTCCTTTAATTTGAAGACTAACTGAATCTTATTATAACCTGGTAATAAAATGATGTTTTCCGACTTAGTTTTGTTTGAGTTTCCCCATGACTAAATTTAATTAAAAATTTAAAAAAACCACCTTTTAACCCAAATGTTATAGAACTTCATACCTGGGAGCCTGTCATGTTCATTGTCCTATGACCTGTGCTTTTATCCCTAGCTGACTTTTATCCCTAGCTTTCTAGAAATGCAAAGTATAATGAAAAAAATAGGATTATATTCACCTTAAAGTGTATCTTTCCTAGAAGAAGGGATGAAGTGGAGGGCAGATTTGGGAGGGGAAATGGGGATGTGTGAGAAGATTCCTATCATGATATATTATCTATATTTATGGAGGCTGTCAAATTTTTTTTTAAAGAAAAACACGTACCTTTCCTTTTTCTAAATAATCTTTTTCAGGCATTCTGCCTATGTGAGAATATTTGATTTAGTATACCTATCATTGTTAAAAAATTTTTGGCTTACTCCTATAATTCCTAACCACAGATGGATGTTTCAATATCCCTCTCATGATAATTGATGAAACAAGTAGACAATGGTTAATGACACAGAGGATTTTGATGACAATATAAATCATCTTGTTGTCAGTGCCACCGATAAGGCCTTCCATCCAACAGCAGAATGCCCTTTTTAAAACCGTGCTTACAGAATATTTACCAATGTAGGCCATATGTTCACCTATAAAATATGTCTTGTCTCAGGAAACTGAAAGTCAAACAAAACGTGTTCTCTTTTCACAACAGAACTAAACAAAAATTAAATTACAGGAAGATCTTTTAAAATCACCCGTCTATTTGGAAACTAAATAGCACATTGAATCAAAAAAGCAATCAGAAGATGAATAAGAAAGTGGTTTGAAGTTAATAAATGAGAATGTAACACATCAAAATTTGTGGAATATGCTATTAAAGCCATATTGAGATTGCTAAAACCTCACATTAAAAAAGAAGAAATGTTTTAAAACAATGATTAAATACAAATAAGCGGATGAGAGTCCTTGGAGTAAGTAAGCTCCATAAAGACCAGAGTTACAATGAGTGACACCGAAAAAACTAGAGATGATAGAAAAAAAATCAATGAAACCAGAATTAACTGTGAGAGTAATAACCTTGTGAATCTTTTAAAATTTTCGTTTGTGTGTGCAAGGGCATGTGTACCATAATGAATGTGTGAACGCCAGAGAACAATTTTGAAGTGTCTGTGCTCTACCTTATTCGAGACAGGGTCTCTTGCCACAGCAAAGAAACATCAGACTAGCTGGCCTGTGAACTCCAGATTCTCTTGGATCTGCCTCTCATTGTTACAGGCACATGGGGATCACAGACACGTACACCACTTTGCATCTGGCTTTCTATGGGTGCTGGGGACTTGAACCTGGGCCATCAGGCTTTCCAAGCAGGTGCCTTTAACTGCTGAGCCATCTCCTGAGCCCCAAAAGTAATACAATTTTTGAATCTTTATACAGATCTATGATGACCAAATGAGAGAGGTTAATTCCCAACACCAACATAGAGAGGTGACCTTGATGTGAACCAGCAATATTAAAACAGTGCTTCTCAACTGGAGCTGTGCTCCTCACTGAGGGTATTTGGCAATATGTGGAAACTTGGGCCTGGAGACATTGATGCAACATCCATATACACACAGAAGTGTGAGATATTGCTAAGCATCCCACAGTACATGCCCCTCAACAAAGAACTATTCAAATGTCAATAATCTGCCACTGGACACTGAGAAATCAATACCTATAAATATAAAACCTAAAACTATAAAACTTCTAGGTGATAATATCCAATAAAATCTGTGTGGTCTTGGGTGAGGTAACAATGTTTCAGACTATTATACCAAAGGTACAATCCATAAGGGGAGACGAAGACAGACTGGATGTGATCAAGGAAGCTCACCAGAACATATGCAAACCAAAACCCGGAGATGCCATTGCATGTGTTAGAAACCATTTCTTGGGAACACACAGTCATCACCTGACTTTGGCCCCCATTTCTCCTTTGGAATATCTGGGGGAAGAAATGAATAGTTTTGAAAGTTTCCTTAGCTGATTGATCACCTCGTGTACACATTTCTATTACACTTGCCCCAGGCAAGTATTTCGACCATCAACACACATACCTAGGAAGCCCATAGGTACACAGACAGGCCCCTGAAGAATCAGGGGTCTCATGGCCCAGGTGGTGAACTGTGGCCCTAGCTAAATGGATGCCTACTGACAGCAGCTTCTCCGAAGGCTGAGGTGAAGGTTTCTAAGTCATCCTATCATTGGCAGTGCCCGATGACATCTAGACAGCAATAACAGCAAAAATAAATTGAATTTGCCTCTCCTTAAGACTACAGGAAGAGAGATTTCTAATAGCACAAGGAGAATGAGGGAGGAGAAAATGACCTCAGACCTCTGGACTTTAGGAAGTATTAGATCAAAGCTACCTGACTTGGCAGACACAGGAAGCTAAATCACAAATCAGTAGCAAGATGGCTGGTTTACACCACCACAGAGTCCCTCAAACACCTTCAATCAGTAGTAACGAGTATTTCTGAAAATGGAGGCCCAGGACTAGCCAAAAGCTTTAAGAAGTAATCTGATCCCAGGGTCCTCTTGCCCCTTCTGAGCAGTCAGGTAGCTGTTTCTCCCTGACACTGACATGATATTAGATTATTCTCTCTGAAGTGAAGACACAAGCTCTCTGGATGGGGTAACAGTAGGCATAGTTAGTGAGTGAGTGCCATACTGGAAACAGGGAGATGAAGTACAAATATTCTTATTGGATCCTGAGATCCCTAATTGCTCCACCTTTGCTCAGTTCACAAAATAACGGCAGTTTAACCAAGCCATTGTGCTCCTGGTAGAAGACATGAAAAGACCCCGGGCAATCTGAAGTTCAACAAGAACATCTCAAAGATATGGATTATGAGTTTTCTTTTTTTAAAAAAATATTTTATTTATTCATTTTCAAGCAGAGTGATACAGATACAGAGAGAGAGTGAGTGAGAGAGAGAGAGAGAGAGAGAGAGAGAGAGAGAGAGAGAGAACTAGGGCCACCACCTTGTGGGTCTGGCATATGTGGGTCCTGGGGAACTGAACCCAGGGCCTTAGGCACTGGAGGCAAGTGCCTTAACCGCTGAGCCATCTCTCCAGCCCCGGATTGAGTTTTCTGATGAAACAATTCAGCCAGTCACCTTAGAGTAAATTTCACTGGGTTCAAGCCCTGAACACATACTGAAACTTCCACAGCCCAGTGAACAGATGATTGATGTTTGTGGGTAAGGGGAAGTAAAACCTAATGTGAGGATTCCTGACAACAAACCATCATAAGAGAGGTGACTTTGATGAACACAAGGAAAAGAAACTCTATAAGAAACCTACCAGTAGCACAGCAGAGCCCTCAGAGTTGCAAGATCCATGTTAATCTTGGAACAGCCACAGCAGGACAGAAACATGCAACCTGGGAAGAAAAGGGAGCCTAAAGCAGCTAAAAACATGATAGAAAAATTTTAAAATTTGTAAGGTCAACTGAAAAATTCTCCTTTTAAAGTTTGCATCTTAAATGTCCCTGAAAAGCCCATGTGTGGGAGGAATGTCCCTAGTAGGTGGCACTATTTCGTGGTGGTGAACCTTTGATGAGGTAGGACCCAGTGGAAGGAAGTTGTGTCATTGCAGAAGTAGCCTTGAAGGGGATAATGAAAACCCAGCCCTCTGTTCTTCCTTTCTCTCTTTGTTTCTCAGCTGCCATGAAATGAACCTGAACTCTACTACCATATTCTCTCACCAAATACCCAAAAGCAACAGAGCTGCAACCTCTGAAACCATGATCCCCAAAAAATCTTTCTTCCCTTTAAAATGATTTGTCTCAGGAGTTTGTTATAGTAATGGAAAGCTGACAAACTTATCTCCCCTTAAAATAAAACAAGAAGCCAAAAATAATGTAAAAAGGGAACAAGAAGAAATTAGATGGCTGGTCAAATAGGTTGATTATCTAAATAATAGATTTAGATTTAGAAAGAGGGAACAGGAAAAAAAAAACAGGAGGAAAGAACTCACTAACAAAGTAATTTGAATGGTTTCTCAGACCATAATGGTGTAAGTTTCCAGACTGACACAGGATGGATCAAAAGAGATGCAAATCAAGCCAGAAGTGTCATTGTGCAACCAGAACTCTGGGGATAAAGAAGGGATCTCAGAAGATTAAAGGATACAAAGGATCAAAATTAGAACAGCATCAGGCTTTCCAACAGTAATACCAGAAGCTAACAGACTAGAAATGCAGAGCCTTAAAACTGAGGAAAAATGTAGACTTCTATGCATAGTCAAAATATTCAGTACAGTGATTGAATCAAGACATTTTAGAAAGGCCATGTTTCTAACAATACAGCCTCATGTGCCTCTAATAGGAAGCTACTAAGGGATAGTCTTCAAAATTGCTACACGCTTGGCTCAGTGATTGTTTGCAGACTGCTGGCCCAGGTTCATTTTCTCATTACCCACGTAAAGTCAGCTGCACAAAGTGGTGCATGTGTCTGGAGCTTGTTTGCAGTGGCAGGAGGCCCTGCTGTACCCATTATCTTTCTCTGTCTCTTTCTCCTCATAAATAAATAAATAAATTTTAATACTATGAGCTAAACAAATAAAAAGATGTAAGATGCAGGAAACAGGAGATCCTGCAGGAAGTGAATGGATTCTCAGGAAGATGGTGAGGATCAATCCCTAAGTATTAGTTCTTGCCCAGTGGTTGAGGACATCCAGCCCAGAATGAAGCCCGTCAGAGAATCTGAAGAAAATTTTTGTTCCAAAAGGATCAAGTTGATGAAATATGTGATGTTCTGAATGGCACGAGAGGGTGTTCCTATAAGTAATGAGCTTGTGTTGGAATTAGCGATACACACCGATAATAATAATTGTAAAATTTTTTAATGCAAGGAAGCAAAAAGTTCATAATAGAAAACAGCCATAATAGTGTGCTGCGTTGTTTAGCTCAGTCTCATTTACATAGTCATAATGATATGGGCACTGAATGAAGATCTAACACAAATTAGGATACAAGCATAGTGCTAAAATCAGATGAGAGGGTAAGGGAGGAGTTCCTTCATGTGCAAAGGAACATGCCAACAAAGAATGTGAAAATGGGCACATATTTAATTTAGACAGGTGGAAGCAATGCGAGAGCATTAACTCAGATGCCTTTGGGAGACCAATCCAGAGGGAACTGTTACTGTTCCAACAGCACGATACAATTCTTTGCTGGGCTCAAACTTGTGCTTGTAGTACTTTAATGAAAGTTAAAGAAAATATAAATGGACATGGCTGGGGAGATCACTCAACAGGTAAAAGTGCTTGCGGTGCCAGCATGAGAGAGCTTGAATTACAAAAGCCAGGCATAACCTTGGAGGGAGCTCACTGGTCAGCCCCTCTGATGGAAAGCAGCAACTTCAGGTTCACAGAGAGACTCTATCTCAAGGAAATAAAGTAGAAGAGAGATTTAAAAAAAAAAAGGACACCTGATATTCTCCTTGGGGTGCCACACACAGGCACATAGGAAACATGCCCATCTGCACACACACGTGTATATGGTATGCATACATACCACACCATACATGGTACATACACATGCAAAGTAAATGAGAAATTTAACCACAAAACATGCTTCTCTGGACTAGTAAGTCAAATTAAATGGTTATTATTTCCTGCATGTGATTGAGTTAGCAACTTCGAAAGTGCTTTGGGTTTGGGGTCAGAAAGTTTGGATTTTAAATTGGAATAAAGCTCAGAGTACAGAAGTGAAAGCAGGCTATCCCAAGTTGGGAAAGGCATACACCACATAAGAGACTCTGCCTGAAGATTTAGTCTTTAACATTTCTGTGTTATTACGCTAAGGAAGTTTTGCTTTCTAAAGTTTCTTCAGTATAAAAAAATACCATAAAATGATTCAACAATTAAACTGATATATAAAATGGGGGTGATTTGTCTTAAAAAACCCCAGTATATTACAACTTCAGAGCTTAAATTCTCTGGGTTAGAAGTGAGCAGGAAATAGCACAAAGATTTGTTAAGTAGGAGCTTGGTGACTTGGACAATTAGATTCCTGTCGCCATGTGTGATTTCAATATGATTGCACCAGGTCCAGCCTTATATTTCAGTAGAAGAAGGGAATAAACAAACCTACTCAAAGAGACTCCTGAGTGAGGTGGGACAAGGTGGAAGGAACTATTACATTTCCAAACTCCACTACCCAAGACTCCAAGCGGAATAAGACACAGACACGGGGAGCCGCTGCACAAGCTTGCTGAGACATTACCATGAAAAGAGCAAGAATGAACTCAAGTTGTGAAATTATTCCCAAGCTCCCACCTCTCCAAAAATTATCTGGGGTTCCAGCTGGCTTTCCCATACTCCATTCAGACTTTAATGGCCCAATCAATATAAGCATTCCAGTCTTGGTAACCACCCAGCTGTAATTTGAGCTGGCAAAAAAAAGTCGATTAGCCAGACCCCATCATCTTTTCTCCTTGGCATTGCTGAAAGCAGAAGAGAGTCAAGTGTAAAGCCACTCATTGACCTGATCACACAATCCCAGGAAATTTTTATCTCTAGGTTGTATCGTATGGATATTAAAACTGTGAAAACCAAATGTGTAACTTATGCAAGTGTGTAAATAGTTTCTTGCAATAGAAGTGTGGTCTGCATCTTACTTTCATCTTACAGTGTATTTTTAAAAATTTACTTTGAAATATATATATATATATATTTATATATAATGAATTCATTTTGGTGGATTACAATTCTAAGAGTTTAAACACATGGGTAGATTCATGTAACCCCTACCACAATCAGAATCCAAAACATTTCCTTCATCTCAAACTTCCTCTTGCTATCGCCTCACCTATAAACCCTGGAGACCACCAATCTGTTCTTTGTTCCTATAACTTTGCCTTTTCTTGAATATCGTATGAATGTTCATTGAGAATGTGGGTTTTTGTCACTAGCTCCTTTCACTTATCATAGATATATTTGAGATCCATTGGGGTTATGTTATGTATATGTTCACACGTGCTCAAATGTGTATATGGATGTAATAAATTACATACATTATGTGGCATCATATATTATATACATATAAACTTTTAATTTTGAAATAGTAATGGACTGTGATGCTAAATGATCCCTTGTAGATTTCAACCAATGTTTAGAAAATCTTTGTAAAGTGTGCGAGCAGAAGCACTAAATTCATGTTTGTTGAATGTAACCACCACCTCAAGGGTTCCATACAAAATAATTCAACACCATAGAATCTACCCAGTAAAACTCCTTTTATTCACACACACTGCTCATCTCCCCTTTAGTCACCCTGCCCTTCTCCTCCGGCCTTTCCTGACTCTTGACAACTATTCTTTTGTTACCCATGTCTGTAATTTTGTTACTTCAAATGTTATATAAATGGAACTGTGAGTAGTGACTGTTGTGAGTGTGCTATGTCAGACACGTGGACAAGCACACTTGAGTCTTTCCACAATGTCAGAATTGATAGAATAACAATAGATTCACAAGGTAGGCATTCAATGGCAGCAGTGTGCGAGATGTTCCTGTTTTCCTTGATAGCCCTGCTGGAGGCAAACACGGTCTTAATTGCTGTCAATTTCCAGTCACTCATTATATATCACACAGTCAATATATATTTATATAGGTTTCAGAATGACTACAAAGGGTTCACAAGACAGAGAGTTTCAAAGAGTCCTCAAGAGCTGGAACTGGGTCTCTGGATGGATGACATGACCTGCTGCAGGGGGGCTGGAGGAGCCCTGCAGGGGTGCAGAGGAGCAGCGGGAAGAGGTCCAGATGACCAGACAAACGAATGACTGCAGGTCCAGGTGGGGGAGCAGGAGGGTGGACGGACAGCAGGTGAGTAGGCAGCATGGACAGTTGGGCCGGAGCTGAGTTTAGAGCCCCCAACACCCACACTGAGTCATCAGATAGCAGACAGGTCAGTGGGGACTGTCACCATTGTGGTGCTAGGTGTCCACTTCTCATGGGGTCCAAGTGAGGGAATTGCACCCATCCCTTGGTCTGGTGTGTCCAGTGCATTCTTGGACCTGGTTTTCCCAATGGGATTTTCGTATTCTCATGCCCTCCTACAGTTCCAACTCACCCCAATAAATTTAAAGGGCAGCACCCTTTCTACTACAAGGCATAAGTCCTTGATCAGTCTGAGCCACATGGGTAGTGCCATAAAGATGGTGCTGTTTTCATGTCCACCCGGGAGCAGAGTCATCCTCCACCCTCAAAATGAAATCAAGAGCTACTTGTAGGACTGGAGAGATGGCTCAGCTGTTAAGGTGCTTGTCTGCAAAGCCTAGTGACCAGGGTTTGATTCCCTAGTACCACGTCAAGCCAAATGCACAAAGTGGCACTTGCATCTGGAGTTCATTTGCAGTGGCTGGAGGCCCTGGTGCGCCCATTCTCTCTGTTTTCTCTCCATCTCCCTGTACTTACAAATAAATAAATAAATAAATAAATAAATAAATAAATAAATAAATAAATAAATAAATAAATAAATTTTTTAAAAAGGAAACAAAAGCTGCTTGTAAAATAAATGGAGACCCCCGGACAAAGCATAGTCTAAAAAGCCACTGTGTTACATAACGTGAAGTAACTTAGAACAGGGCACAACCTGATCTCAACAGTCGTGTTCAAGATTGCTTTGTGGTTTTTTTCCACTTAGCATCAAGTCCAGAAGAAGTTGTTCCAGTTCCCCTTCGATAATTACTCTTGACTCCCGAGGTGGATTTACTTCACTGTATGCGTTCTCCAATTTGTTTGTTTCTTCCCCTGTTGATGGCCGTCTGGCTGGTTTCTAATGTTTGGCAATTATGGACAAAGGCTTCTGTGATATTTATACACAGGCTTTATGTGAAGATCTATTTTCATTTCTCTTAAGTAATAATTAGGAGAGGGAGGGCTGAGTCATACGTAATATGAATATTTATCCTTAAAAGAAACTGCTCGGCCAAGGTGGCTGCACCACTTTCAACCCTTTTAGCAACACAATTTTGTCTAAGACTGCCTTTTAATGAGAGGGGGAGGGGGAGGAAGGAGAGAGAGAGAGAGAGAGAGTGAGAGAGAGAGAGAGCAGTGTTTTATCCAGTTGTTCCCTGTCCTTGCCAGCACTTGATGATTTCAGATTTATTTTGGTTTTTGTTTTCAGGCATCCTCGTAGGTGTAACATGACACCTCACAGCTTTAATTTACATTTACTCAGATAGATTTTGAAATATAATTTCTCAATTTGAAGAAATATTACTTCGGTTTGTCCACTTGTACTATCATTTACAACTGAGTCCGAGACAGACTGCAGCGGTATCAGGCCTAACCCCAAGAGCAGGAGCCTGGAAATGGAAATCATCATTTGTCCACTGCTTCAAGGACTCTCTGACTGTTATCAATGACTCCCTAGCAGCCTCATCTAATTTATACTGCAATTGGAAAGCAAGTTTTCTGGGCTGGAGAGATGGCCCAGTGGTTAAGGTGCTTGCCTGCAGAGCCTAACAACCCTGGTTCGATTCCCCACTACCCACATAAAGCACAAAGTGGCACATGTGTCTGGAGTTCATTTGCAGTGGCTAGAGGCCCTGGTGCACCAATTCTCTCTCTCTCTCTCTCTCTCTCTCTCTCTCTTTCTCTCTTATTCTCAACCATCTGCCTCTCTTTGCACATAGATAAATAAAATAAAATAATTGTAAATAAAAAAGCAGTTTTCTTTTTCATGCAAAATTCATATTCCAGAAGCATTGTATGAATACAATTTGTGTTATTTGAATTCAAGACCAAGTATAGAGGGAAGACTTGATGGTTTCAGGAATTTTCAGAGGAATCCATTTGGTAAAAAGCAGGAATGAGTGGAGAGAAGGGATGAATGGGAATTCAGAAGTCCTCTTCTGAACATAGTTCTCTGTGGGTGATCTAGAACAATCTGGTGAACTTCATTAAGCCTGTGTCTCCTATGCTGTAAAATGAAATGTTGAACTAGCTTCAGCCGCATTTCCTGGAGTTTTATACAGAACACCAGGCCTGCAGGATTTGCACATACTACAGAAATGTGTTCTATATTTTAATTATCCTAGTTACTGAGTCAAAATTCAG
>PVHP010036783.1:0-17687 GCA_004024765.1 Zapus hudsonius
GCCTTCTATCAAATTCTCCCTTGGTTCCTTGCCATCTGAGGTGAACCCGGTGGGAAATGGCACTGCACTTGTGTGAAAGTTGTCAGGAGACTTGGGGTGACCCCACGCTTCTCCGTCCAAGTAGCAGCGGGGTCTGAGCCTGCTTAGCTTCTGAGATCAGACGAGACCTGGCGTCTTCAGGGTAGATGGCAGCCAACAGTTCTAAAGCAGCCATTCTTACCTTCCCTACCAAAGAATTGTTCTTGTAATTCTTAATTTTACATACTAGTAAAATTCTGTATTCCCCCCCTTTTTCAATGAATTTCATCGAGTTTATTCCTGAATGCTCACTTTCTTAATGCTTTTTATAGCACAGTTTTCTAATTTATTATTACTGGCTTTCAGAAAGGTATTAATTTTTAACCAACACTGTTAAAAATTAAAAATGGATTTTATAGTTAAGGGGAAATTTCAGATAGTACAAAGCTCCCTCATGTGTTCCACACACTGTTCTTATTATTATCCTACATTGATACATTAAGTAGAATTACTGATAATTAATTACACTAATTTTAACAATTTCGTCATTTTTATCACCTAAGCTTTGGAATATTTTTGAAAGTAGCATTTTGTGAGCTCTCCGTGTATCCTAGTATTTTCGTTCATTTAGATTTTATTGCTATTGACTAAATCAATGTTTATTATTTATATTTTCTAAGAAAAATTATCATTTTGATAAAAATGTTGACATTGATTTTCCAGTCAAGTATGCTTTAAGCTTTATTTTAAAAAATTGCCATTAATACTTTATACTTTTTTCTTTGTGTGTGTGTGTGTGTGTGTGTGTGTGTGTGTAAGCATGTGCATGCTTGTGTGTGTGTGTGTGTGTGTGTGTGTGTGTGTGTGTGTGTGTGTGTTTCTGAGCACACATTGCTCACTTCTGTGAATGCCAGACCAGATGGTCCATGGGCTGTAGGGTGCTCCAGCCTCCAGCTCCATAGCTGTAGGTGCACTAAGGTTACACATGCAGGAACTCCCTGCCCAGCTTACTGGGTTCTGGGGATCTGTCTCTGAGTGTTGAACTACACAGCAAGTGCGCTAAGCCACCGAACCATCTCTCTAGCCCTGAGCTTCATATTAACTTCTAAAGCCAATTCATAGATTTTGGATACCTATTTGTGTCTGTTATTATTTTCTCTATCTATCTCCCACAGTTCCCCCCTGAGGGTTTCAGTTCTGCGTTCTTGTCACCCGTCTTTCCTGTCCCTTCCTGCTCATATCTTCTTTCTCTCTGTGAACACATTGTATCTTTTATTTCAACCTTAGAACATAATGTATTCTCATTGTCTTGTCATTTTCTTTGGAAAAAAAATTGCACTGAATTTTCAGGATATTAGAAATTTTAATTCACTTAAATTTCAGAAAGTTTAGCTTTGGTGCAGGTGGGTTTGAGAGTGATGTCTACAGTCATCCTCATCCTTCTGGAAAGATTAGGTAACTTTTAGGAAGGAAACTGATTGGTGATTGGGTTGTTTACACCCCAGAGCGGTGGTCAGTACAGGCGATGAGCCAACTTGGTGAGGCCATTTTGGTTTGTAATGACCGCGTGTGTTGACCGAGAGTTCCTATTAGTCATTCTGTGATCCCTGCACTGGTTCTCACCCTCACCCATGAAATGGACACCCCATTCTAGCGGTTGTCTCTTTGTGTTCTGCTCCATTCATTTGTCAAATATTTTATTTAATTATTTGCAGAGAGAGAGAGAGAATGGGTTCACTAGGATCTCTAGCCACTGCAAATGAACTCCAGATGCATGCACCACTTTGTGCATCTGGCTTTACGTGGGCACAGGGGAATCGAACCCTGGCTGTAAGGAATTGCAGTGCCTTAACCTCTGAGCCATCTCTCTAGCCCCTCTATTCATGTTTCATCTGACAAGATTCCCACCAAGAACAAATAATTCTTATTTTATATATTTATTTATTTTGAAAGAGAGAAGGAGAGCGCATAAAGGAGCCCTAAGGCTACCCAGACCACCTGGTGCACGCTCCACTCTGTGTGGGGAGTTGAAACCGGGCTGTCAGGCCCTGCAAACGTGCACTTGTGACCGTTGTGATATCTCTTCAGCCCAAGAAACAAATATTTCTTTCATCATAAAAAGCAAAAATAAACCCCAAAAGATTGAGATATCAGAATAGAAGTGTTACTTCGGAAGAAGACGCGCTCACTGGAGTAGATGGGGGGGCAAAGAATCATGGGAAGGAAATGTGATCAAATTGTAGAATGTTCCTGTATTAAAATTCTCAGTAAAATACATCTTAAAAACCTTCAAGCTCAAATCCCTTTTCAGCTGGTGCAAGAGGACTTTGCTTCCCTTATCTGCAAAGTTCCATGAGAGCGGGCTGGAGAGATGGCTCAGCGGTTAAGGCACTTGCCTCCAGTGCCTGAGGCCCTGGGTTCAATTCCCCAGGACCCACATATGCCAGACCCACAAGGTGGTGGCCCTGGTGCATTCTCTCTCTCTCTCTCTGCTTGAAAAATGAATAAATAAAATATTTTTAAAAAGCTCCGTGAGAGCCACCCAGTCACTCTGTCGCTCACTGGTTTCTTCGCTTTCTTCAAGTCAGGCTGTGGGCTCATCGCTTCACACTCCAGAGGTTGCAGCGTTGCTAGGTGCTCTGCAAGCACTTCTGAGTCCTGGTGCTCATTAAACTGTTCGCAGTCTTTCCTCGTGGATGACATCTGTGAGTGGGTGTCCGGAGGACCAGCACTTGGAGACTCCGTCCTCCTGACCACTCCTCTCAGGCCCATGCCTTCAGATCCCCTTCCTCTCCTCCATCGGGAACCATGGGGGGATTTCTCCTAGAGGGAGCGTTCACATTCACGGGTGTTCTGGCTGTTTTCACGTTATTCCTGTCGTGCATTCATTCCGCGCTTGAATGATGAGCGCTGGCTTCTCCTGCCAGCTGCCCCGCTCTCCGCGAGACTGTCAACTAGGAAACAAAGACTAGCAAACTTCTCCCACTCCTCCCAATCTGTTCTGCCCGCAGTCTTTCAGGTATCATTGCTGTAGGTGTCAAAATACTTGAACTTGTCCTTGACTCCTTTATGCTTCACTCACGTGAGCAAGAGGGGGGTCTCTCTCTCTCTCTCTTTATTATATTCACACTTCTTGTGTGTCGATAGTAACTGGTACACAAGATAAATAAGCTTTTTAAAAAATATTTTTCATGTATTTGCATGCAGGAAGAGATGGGGGAGAGAGAGACAGAGAGACAGAGAGAGAGAGAGAATATGGGCTTCCAGGGGTCCTAGCCACTACAAATGAACTCTAAATACATGAGCCACCCTTTGCAAGTGGCTTTATGTGGGTACTTGTGAATTGAACCTGGGTCATTAGGCTTTGCAGGCCTTAACCACTGGGACATCTCTGCAGCCCCACAAGATAAATATTCTAAGCCTTAAATCGTGATGGTTGAGCAACCAAGGAAGAGTGACTGATTTCAGGAAGCATAAGCCTGGTGAAGCATGAACCTCGTGAGGAGGTGGACAGTGAGAAGCCAGGCTGTGTTGTATTCTCATCTCTCATAGTTCCATCTGAAAACTTGAATATATGTGCAAACCTGTATCATACCGTTAAAAATGCCCCTTCTGTGGCCAGGTAAGTCATTGCTGCTTCTTTTCCTTCTACACACCGTCCATCCGCTGTGCTACGCTTAGCATCTAGGTGTTTACATTGATACATTGATTTCATATGTGCACACGATATAATTTCAAAGCAGTGTATAGAACTGTGTTCACTCTATTGTGTACACACACATACACTGATGCTCCATCTGTCTTCCACGGCTGATGGTTGAGTTCCAGGTCGGTCTTGACTGCTGTTGGTTTCCCCTCCTTTCCAGTACCCACTGTGGACGTCTTTCAGATTTCCACCAAGGAGCGCTTCGGCCTGGGGCACCAGCTGAAGAAGTAAGTGCTCTCTCTCCTAGAGAGTCATGGCTCTTCTTGCTCAGTCCTTAAGTCCTTCTCAGTTTTTGTTGGCATCGCTTCCAAGCGAGCGCCTCCGGCTGAGAAATCATCCTGGACCAGAGAACTACGTCTGTGTCATGTCCTGTCCTCTCGTGACTCTGGGTCAGCCTGGGCCAGGGCCCTTCTGTTTGCCAGCCCACATCCACTCCCTGCCCAGGCCCTACTTCAGGGGGCCCATGAGGACTCAGGCTCATGTTCTCATGAGCCCCACAGAGGGAGCCAGGGAGGAAGGTGGGAGTGCTCATCACCTGCTTTCTTCCCCAGCGGGTCCCAGGGACCTGGCTAGCCTGTCAAGTTCATCTCCCTGTATGCTCCCGGCTGCGGCCTTGGCATGACTCTCAGTCACTTGCTAGGTGCTGGTGGTGGCCTGCTGCTCACTCCCCTAGGTGTGGTGCTGGAAGCAGGTGCAGCTGCCAACCCTGTGCTGTTCCTAGTCTCCAAACCTGTGCCTTTGAAACCTCACTTCCTGTCTCGACCTTGCCTAACAGTGGCTCAGCTTCTCCTTTTATAAATGGACTCGGTTCCTCAAAAATACAGTATGTGTGGGATGTGTTTGAATTGGGCAGAGATATTCTTTAATATGTCATGATTAGATATATGACCTCGCATTTTTGTAACCCCGGGGTTTTGAAACACTGGCATTTTTAATAGATGACATAGAAATCAATGGTAATAGGTTGTGAGGATCAAGGAAAGATGAACAATTGTAGCAGTTGCCTGTTCATTGCTGGGACAAAACACCCAACTAGATGCCACTTATGGAAGGAAAGGGTTCATTTTTGGCTTTATCATTTCAAGGGCAAGTGCCCTCATGGGGGCATGAGCGGAGAGCTGGGCATCCTATCTTCTCATCAGCAGAGAGGAAGGGACAAGCAAGCAATGATAGAATAGAATACAGAGGTAAGAGAAAAACGTAGTATCATTGAGTGGAAAAGAGTCAGTTAACTGTAGATTATAGACACAGGAATTGACTTTTTACCTTTGCTGAAGTCTTATGAACACAAGCATGAACGAAGACACAGATTGCAGAGCCAGCGGGCTCAGGTATTGGTGCAGGTCCTGAACACACGTGATTTCCTCACTCAGGCTTCAGTGACACATTGTCCATTGAACTATCTGTCCTGCCAAGTTGATTCCTTTTATATCTGAGAACCACTAGGGGTCTGAGCAACCAAGGCTAAGAGTTTCTGGTTTTTAGATGGAAAACAAAAACTAAAACAAAAATACCCTCACACTTCAGAATGCTAATGTAACATGAAGCCGATATAAATATTTTAGTTATTTTAACCAGCTGTCCTCGTCAGCCACCCACCACTGGGATGAGCCTTCAAACCAGGCACAGTTATGGGAGGAAAGGATTTATTGAAGCTACAGATCCAGGGGAAGTTCCTTAATAGTGAAAGAGGCTGGCCCTCTTTCAAAGGTACAAGCAGAGAGAGAAAAACCCATCACCAACACCATACACACATACAAGCAAAACAGGCGGTGGCGGGGGTGTGGAAGGATAGAATTCCATCCCCTTCATATAGCCTTAGGATGGGATCTTGCAACCTTTTCCCAGGCTTTTTTACTCCCTGAGTTTCTGGAATTTCCCTCTTGCACTGCCCTCCCAAGGAGGAAAGTTTGCTTCTAGCTTTTCTGGTCGTCTTACTTCCTGCCCCCTACTGAGAGGGTTGCCTTCCTATAAACCATCTCAAAATCCTTTGGTTAAGATTACTAAAAAGGTCAAGTTGACAACAAAATATAACCATCACACCAGCTAAATCGTTTTTGTACCATTTAGCTTAGAGATCTTTTTTACAAGTAACAGAAAAAAAAATGACAAGTGTTCTCCAGGGATTTTTGAAAGAAATTAAAAATGTTGAATTTATTGTACATTAAATTGTAATATTTATTTGGGAATGGTGGCACATGCCTTTAATCCTAGTACATGGGAGACAGAAGTATGAAGATCGCCTTGAACGGGAGGCTACCCTGAGACAATATAGTGAATTCCAGGTCAGGCTGGGCTAGAGCAAGATCCTGCCTCCAAAAAATAATTGTAATATTTATGCTATGCTGAAAATACTGGTTAATGACCATATATGTTTTTCCCATGACTTATTTCTGCATACAGTTGTAATGTTTCATTTTTCTTTCCATGAAGAAAAACAGAGAGGTAAAAAAATCAAGGAAAAGTTGACTTGACTTAAAGTAATTCAACTTCTTCCGTTATTCCTGCAGGGGCTCTTGATCCTGAAAGCCGTTCTCTATATTCCCTCTATTCTTCTATGAACAGTCTTGCTATTTGGTTAATTAAATGGTAGCATTATAATTTAATTACTTTAATAATCAGTAATAATTTTCAATCACTGTGATACAATGAGTTGTATCAGTTACTTTCTTGTTGCTGGGACAAAACACCCAAACCGAAGCAGCTTATGGAAGGAAAAGGTTTGTTTTCACACACAGTTCCGAGGGAAAGTGTGTACTTTCATCATGGCGAGGAAGGCATGGTGGGAGCAGGATGCACGGTCACACAGTCACACCAGCAGGGAGGAAGGAGAGAGAGAGAGAGAGAGAGAGGGAATGCCAGTGAGGCTGGCCTGCCACAGCCAAAGCCCCACCCAAGTGACACATCTCCTCCAGCAAGTCTCCACCTCCTAAAGGTTCCACAACCTTCCCAAACATCACCAGTAGCTGGAAATAAAGTATTCAAACCCCCGAGTTGATGGGGAACATTTTATATTCCAACTACCACATTGGTCGCAATAATATCCTGGTAATTTGCTATATGATAGCTTCTTCCATATGAAAAATCTCTCACAATTCTAACTTAGCATCGCAATGATGACTGTTTATTTCCTTAATAAAACAAATATGTCTTCGGTGCAATAAATACAGAAATATTCATTTAATGGTTTTGGAACTGTGATGACACAATTGCCTTTGGATTGACAGAATCATGCAGACGTTTGTTACACAGCAGTGGAAACAGAGCAAGGAAAAGTCCAGCTGCTTGCACAGTAAGAAGCTGTCGGAGAAGAAAGTGAAGTCCCCCCTGCATTTATTTTCTACTTTGCGCAGGTTGGTAACAGGCAGGGTCCTAGCGTCACTGCAGGCTGAGCGGGTGATGGCGTCCACTGCTAGCTGAAAGCTTTTGGTTTTGATGTTTGTCCATTTGCTAGAGAAAAAGTTACATGGATCCCATCAGAAACAATAGGTTTTACTTTACTTTCTTAAACTATATACATTTATTTATTTGCAAGAGAGAGAGAAGAGAGACAGGCAGAGACAACGGGTGCCCCAGAGTATCCGGCCACTGCAAAGACCTCCAGATGCATGCACCACTTTGTGCATCTGGCTTTGCAGGCAAGTGCCTTACCTGCTGAGCCATCTCTCCAGCCCACAGTGGTTGCATTTAAACGGGGCGGTCTCCTTTGCAGCTGCGTTGGCTCCCATGTGCCATGCATTAATTCTTGTCCTTCCCTAAGGTCGCCAAGTTACCCACCCCCTGGTTGTGGCAAGAGCAAATCCAAGCTGAAGCCCGAGCAGGACGGGATCTCCAAAACACACAAGCTGCTGCGGAGGACTTGCTCGAGCACGGCGAAGGCCGACGACATGTGCACAGCCAAGTCCCACAGGACCTTTGGGCGGTCGCTGTCCAGCGACCCCAGGGCCGAGCAGGCCATGGCCACCATCAAATCGCACAAGCCCCTGAACAGGCCCTGTTCTGCACCTGTCAAACAGGAGGACTGTCTCACCCTAAAGTCACATAAGTTATTGACTCGATCTTGTTCTGGGGACCCGCGATGTGAGCACAGCACCTCCTTGAAGCCCCACAAACTGCTAAGCAGGTCTTACTCCAGCAACCTCCGAATGGAAGAATTGTATGGGCTGAAAAACCACAGATTGCTCAGCAAGTCGTCTTACTCCGGTGCCCCCAAGTCATCCAAAGCAGAGTTGTGCAAGGAGGCTAATGGGGAGGCCAGGAGGCTCTCTCTTACCTCAGGGCTTATTGGTATCTTAACACCATCCTCCTCATCGTCATCCTCCCAGCCTTCTGTGCGTAAAGATTTTCCTCTTGAATTCTTAAACCCCAGCTCAGGGGCGGTAGAGCTGTTTTGATTTTCTATAAGCGCTGGGGGAGGAACCCCCCCACAAGACAAGGTTGATTTTTTTGTTGTTCTTTATTTGTTTGCTTTCACAATGGCTGGAGGGAGGGTTGTCAGTTTTGGACATTATTTTTGCACACTAGGCATTTGCCGCTGGCCCAGAAATTCTAGTTTTGGTTTTGAACAAAAATGAATGTGATTAATGGTTTGCAGACTGTCTGCCATGCTGAATGCTTCTGGAAATCCAAGGAAGTCAGTCCCATGTACAAAGCCTTTCCTTACAGGAAGCACAGAATTTTAATATTTATAATAGATTCACTTAACCTGGCTTTTTCCCCACATGGCTAGTGGAGAACCACACTGATCTCATAATTAAATTAAGAAGAATTTCCTTCCATTTCTATATGGGAGAACTTTGTCCATGAATATCTTGGTTGCTGGATAGAAGCAGCGCTCACATCTGTGGTACAGAGCCTCTCAGCAAGTGGTTGTTCTTGTCCGTCTTAGGCTCCAGTGGTTTTGTGGGGACGTGGACCCGCTCCTGATTGTACTGTGTGGTTGTCATTGACTGAGAATGAGTCTTGGATAAAAATTACTTGCAGAGTGGTTGGCATCATCGCCAGTTTCAGGCAGACCTGTCTCATGCATGTACTTTACGTATTGAACATAGTTGATAAAAAAAAAACCCATTCTTTGCTGTTTGAAATATATATTCATGTATGTTGGTGGTTGTCCTTAACCATCAAAAAGGATACACACACCCAGCCACAAATGCAGTTGACAAAGATGAGATGTCAGTTTCAAAGAGTTATTTGTATACAGATTTATTTCAAAATTAAATTGACGTATTATTATAAAATTATGTGCTATTTAAGGATAGCTGATTTAAAAAATGATTTTATAAGAATATCCTAAAAACTGATTTCTATTTTAAAAAATAAGCTTTAAGGACATGGAGACAGTAATGTCAATCAATAGCATAGTTTAATGATCACAAGTCTCCCAAGAAAGATAATTTCAGGTATCTGTGAAGGGAAATACCTAAGTCTCTTTCCTGGGGATTAGGCCTGATAAGCTATGTCTCAGTAGCTGTGCACTGTTGCTTTGAGAAGTCCGGAGACTTGGTTGTAAGGATTGAAATACTCGAGTGAGCAGGTGTGAGCGTTTTCTGATGAGAAATAGAGAAAACTAGTTATGTGGTCATTTTTACCAAAAGATCAGAAATAAGAATATTGTTCATTTAGTATAGGCAGATACTACACAAGTAATGACAGAAGGAGTTCCAGGTTAGTAAAATAATTCTCGAATTTTGATATTGCAATAGCTGACAATACTTCACGCAGTCTTAAAAAGATTCACTTTTGAAAAAGCTAAAGGCTATGATTTCTCAATGAAAAATTACTTTTATTTTCACACTTTGTTTTTATAGCCCAATGGTGCAAAATGTATTCCAATACGAGACCGTGGCTTCCTAGTGCAGGTATGAGCTGAACCACCTACTGCAGCCTTGCTTGGGCCCCTCCGGGCTCTTAGGTCGCAGTGCACTTCACGGGCTGTTTCCTGATTCTCTTCTGCAGACCATCGAGTTTGCTGAGCAGCGGATCCCCGTATTGAATGAGTACTGTGTGGTTTGTGACGAGCCACATGTGTTCCAAAACGGGCCCATGCTTCGGGTAAGTTGCTCCTTACCTAGCTTCCGAGAAAGGCCTGACATAGTTAAGTAAATGCTGGCAGATTATTCAATGTATGGAATGATGTCATGGGGACAGAAATGAATCCGTGTTGCTTCCAGAGGAGTTTGTGAAAGAATAACTTGGTATTTGGAAAAAGTTTCTTACTGTGTTTCCTGCCTGTCATCTTTATGTCCATTTCTACCTATATCTGTATTGACAGTGAATCTCATTAATAGCAGTTTTTGTAAAAAAAAAAAATGCTGTCTGGAGAGATGGCTCAGCAGTTAAGGGACTTGTCTGCAGAACTTAATGACCTGAGTTCAATTCCCCAGGACCCATGCAAAGCCAGATTCACAGAGTGAAGCAAGCCTCTGGAGTCCTTTTGCTGTAGCTGGAGACCCTGGTGTGCCTCTTCTCTCGGTCTGTCTCCTTTCTATCTCTCTCTCCTTGCAAATAAATAAAAATAGATATATCTTTAGAATGCTGTTCATAAGGTTAAGGAGGAAGAATGCTCTACCCAGCTGCTCAGAGATCCACAGTTTAACGTGCTTAGTGGGAAGCCCCATGCCGATTTGAAGAGGTACACGATGGCTGTTGCAGTCAGCTTCCTAGTTGCTGCGCAGAAAGAACCCAAGCAAAAGCGGCTTGTGGAGGAATGGGTTTATTTGGCTTAGGGACTTGAGGGGAGACTCCATCCTGGCAGGGAAAACGATGGCAGGAGCAGAGGGTGGACATCACCTCTGCCACAGCAGTGCAAACAGCGGCAGGAAGGTGGGCCAAACACTGGCAAGGGGAAGCTGGCTTAGAACCCCCATAAGCCCGCCCCCAACAACACAGCTCAATTGAGCTTGTAAAACCCAAACTGCCATCAGCTGAGGATCTATCTATCAGAACACATTCATTTGTTTGTGGGGGACACCTGGATCAAACCATGACAGTGGCATTTGGAAAATGAAAAGGAAGGTTTCCAAAATTGCCAACTTATGGGCACACTGGGAACATTGTCAAGGAAGTATGGAAATGTGTACTCTTTTACAGACATGTATAGCGATTGCTTTATGCGGTGTTTTTCAGCTACACAGGGAAAATCAAAACGTTAAACATAAGTACACTCAGGTCCGGTTGTTCTTTGTTGTGGTGGTGGTATTTGCCTTCACAGGAATCTGCTTTTGTTTGTCACACCTGTCTAGAGTTTTTGAGTTTCCACTGGAGGGACATCTCCACTAAGGAAGATCTCCACCCACTCGGTTTCTGTTTGAGAAAATTTCAATTTCTTATTCAAGGACTGAAGGATGGTTTGACTGGATAAGAGATCCATGCTGATCTTTTTCGAAAGAACTGTCTTCTCTCCCTAACACTTTGTATATTTTATCATACTGCGGTTACATGTTTGTGGTTTCTGATGAGAAATGAGTGTTCCCTTGTATACGATTAAGTCATTTCTCTCGTTGCTTTGTACATCGTCTGCAGTATTTTGCTCTGTTTGGATTAGATTATGTGGTTTTTTTTTTCCAGACAGGGTTTCACACCGCATCTTAGGTTGTCCTAGAAATCCATACGTAGTTCATGGCAACCTCAAACTGGAGGCAGCCTTCTGAGTGCTGGGTTACAGGCTGTGCCAAATTTCAGCATTTTGAGTAGTGAGCTGCATGAATACCTTTATACTTACCCTGCTTGGAGTTCTTTGCACGTTTTCATGAACTTTTGTGCATATATGTGTGTGGTAGGCATGCATGCGTCTGGGCTGCAGGTGTGTGTAAGGTAACTGCCCACATGGGTGGAGGATGTAGGTAAATACAGCCTCAGTTCCTCTTTGTTTTTTTTGAGACTGTCTCTCTGAACATGCAGCTAACTGATTTGTTTAGACCATTGTCTATTTTTGAAGGTTTCTTCAGATTTCCTTCCTACATTGTTTTTCTCCCTATTTCCGAGACTCCCATCATTACCGCGTTGGTACATGAGGATTTTTTACTCATGTCAACACATCTCAGTGGACCTGCGTTCAAGCTCGCGATCTTTGCATTTTCAACTTGGCGAGGTGATTGGATGGTTGGTGTGAGCACACTGTGTCAGAACCATAGAGTCGTTGTGTCTTTGTCAGTGGATTCGCAAGGAGGGAGGCTTCAGTGACAGCAGGTTGTCAAATATTCTGAGTTTCTTTGATAGTCTGACCTAGGCAGACACAGGTTCTCTGATTCTAGCCTTCATGACTGTTAATTCTCATATTGCACACCCTACAGTGTGCATACATATATATGTATATAATATGTATACACACAACATACATACATACATATATAATATGTAAACACACAAACATATATATATGGTGAGAGGGGAGAAGCCTGAGAATCCTGCATTAGTAAGATAGCATAACTGCTTCAGGAGAAGCCAAAGGAACTGTTGCCTCTGCTCACAGTCCCATGGTGACAGACCCATGGAGAACATCACCACCACAGTGCTACTTGTCCATTTCTTTTTTTCCTTAATATTTTATTTATTTATTTTCAAGCAGAGAAATACAGAGAGAGAGAGAGAGAGAGAGAGAGAGAGAGAGAGAGAGCGCACCAGGGCCACCACCTCGTGGGTCTGGCTTATGTGGGTCCTGGATAATTGAACCCAGGTCCTTAGGCACTGGAGGCAAGTGTCTTAACCTCTGAGCCATCTCTCCAGCCCTGTCCAGTTCTCTGTGTGACCCAGGTGAAAGAATTGTACCCTTTAACTTGGTCTGGTGTGTCTGCTAATTACTTGGGCTTAGTTTTCCTGATGTGAATTTAATGTACACAAATGCTCCTGTAGTCTCAGCTTACCCTGATCAGTAGTGTGGGTGGCACCCTTTCTAGCCCTAGGAATATGCCATTTATCACCAAGTGATACATGGACGGTGCCAGACACAAGGGTCATGCGTCTACCGAAGTGTAGAGTCATCTTCCAGCCTCAAAAATGGAGTCATTGGATGCTTTCAAGATGGAGTCGCTCTGGGCAAGGCACAGCCTGGAAACTCCCTCTTTGAAACAATACATGGAGTAACTTAGAGCATGACACAGGCTGATCTCAACATTGGTAACAGAAAACCAAGCCAAAACTGAGTGGGTGGATCTGCCTGTTTGGGGACTGACTGGAGCATTTAGAGACACTTTTGCAAGGCTTTTCGTGTCTTCATGGAGTGTCCAGGGAAACAAGAAATCCAGGAGGGAGCCCCTCAACTTCTAGTGCTCCTAGCTTTGCACTCAGCACACTTTGGTCTTCTTTGACCCCAGCTTGTGAGCTCCTGAGCCCCACTCGAAAAAAACTGGGTGGCTGTGTGCATTCGTGTCCCTTTAAAGGTGGGTCTCTGTCACCAAATAGCCAATGGCAGCCATTCCCCCTTGTCACATCAGTGCGTATGTTAGTTTCCAGTCACTGAGGTCCAACTGGCTTCCTTGCAATGAACCTGTGATGTCATCTTGGTGACAAGAGCAGGTTTCACTGACTCATGATGGCCAGGAAGGGAAGCAGAGAAGAGGCCAGAGAAATCATGGACAGGAAGACCCCCAAAGCTCTGCCTCTTCCCAACAAGTCCCACCTTCCACAGCTTTTAACCGCATCTCAACAGTCCATCCAATCATGAATTCCTCAAGGAATTAATCTATGGATTGAACATCGCATTGGTGACCAAGACTTCAACGCAAGAGCCTTTTCATTTGTGCGTGTGTCCGAGGGACTTCATAGCCACACTGGAAGGACACGTGTAAGAATCATGTCTCCCGTCCCAGTGTCCTGAGTGGTGTGATCAGGGCTGACCGTCTAGTTTGCTGGTTCCATGGGTCACCTGTCACCAGTGGGAAGGAAAAGCAAGGCTGTGAAGGGGGAGGCCAGTGAGTAATCTGAGAATCTGCGTCTTTGTGTATCTTGATGCTTGAAACTGTAACCGAGCCTCTTGTTTTCTGAATGAAATTAGCACCCAGTTACAACTTGGTCATCACTTAAGGCGTTCCCACGAAGGTTTATGAGGATTTCAGTTTATGGGTAATCTGGGGTGTTCCCATTTTATCCTTTATAAGCAAAATAGGTATCTGAAGAATGGGTGGAAAAGCGTGGCTCCCTTCTTACCTGTGCGGGGAGGTGCATGCCGTTTGCTTTCCAGTTTTATGGGTTGGAGCACAGAGGCGTGTGAGCAACAATTTGAACATTTTGTTTGAACCAAAAGATCAGAGCAGAAATGTGTGAAAACCATTCCCAACACGGTGCTTAACTGCCTCCATAAATGTAGAGCTAAGTTCTCTAGAGTTGTAACATGTCTACTTCCAGCAAAGGATAATTTAAATTCATTGAAAACACAAGTTTCCTAAAATACAGCTAGGCTCTAAAATATTCTTTGAGGCCTGAAAACAGTCTTTTTGAAATATGTTTTTATTGCTCACACTTAAAATTGCTTTGATTGAAAAAATTTTAAAGTTTATTCATCTCAGCTGAAAATTAATAGAATAAATGACATTTTAATTATACATATAAAAGGTCCATCACCAATTTTTTAAATATTTTATTTATTCATTTTCAAGCAGAGAGAGAGAGAGAGAGAGAGAGAGAGAGAGAGAGAGAGAGAGAGAAAGCACCAGGGCCACCACCTTGTGGGTCTGGCTTATGTGGTTCCTGGGGAATTGAACCTAGGGCCTTAGGCACTGGAGCCAAGTGCCTTAACCGCTGAGCCATTTCTCCAGCCCATCATCACCAATTTTTTTTTGCTTAGATTTTTAATATGGGCCCAGGCTGGCCTTGAACTTGCTATATAGCCAAGGATGACCTTGAACTTTCGATCCTCCTACTTCTCTCTGAGTGGGGGTTATAACATATGACACCATGATTTATTTGATCCCAGACATTGAACCCAGGGCTTATATGTGTGTTAGGCAAGCACTCTACTATCTGAGCTCCACCCAGCACCCTTTCCCAGGATTGTAAATTGGGCGATAATGGCCATTATCAGGAAATATATTAAATTTGTGACGGCAGTAGAGGAACTGGTCATGGGTTCAGTCTAAATTATAGGAATCGGATTGCTTCAAGGCAATGTACAAATTCATCTCAAGGGGAAATACTGTTTTAAAAATTGAAGGTAAGAGATTTGTTTGAAAAGGAAAAATGGCACCGGGGTCCTAATTCAATGGTGGAGCACGTGCTGACCTCGTGCAATTCCTTGGCCTCAATCCACAGCACCACAAAAGGCAACGAAAAGAAAGTAATGGATATAATGACCCACGGTTCTATTTAGCCCTGCTCACTTCTATGAAGGCATGTGTGATGCGACTCATTACATTTACCCGGTAACAGACATGAGGTGCCTCGCACTGTTTTGAATTGAAGCTGATGTTTTCAATGTCAGGTTGTTATACGCAGGAGGTACACCACTTGAGAGGAGGCTCGTCTCCAGGGTGAATGCTTGGGTTCCCCAAGAGGAAGCAATGCAATTTCTCTTCCTTGAGGAGAATGTCCTTTCTGTGGACAAGAGGACACCCAGTTTCAATCGCCTAATGAAATTTCAGGGTTTTTTTAGTGTGCCGTCTTATGTTGACACTTTAAACTCACAAATAAAATGTAAATGAACAAGAAGAGAGGATTACTACTACACGAAATAAATACATAGAGTTAGAAAAATCATCTCATGGGGCTGGAGACATGGATCAGAGGTGAAAGGTGCTTGCTTGCAAAGCCTGATGTCCTGAGTTCTATTCCCAGTCCCCACGTAAGCCAGATGCACAAAGAAGCCCATGTGTCTGGAGTTCGTTTGCAGTGGCAGGAGGCCCTGACATGTCCATTCCCTGCTCCTCTTTAAATCTGCTTGCAAATAGATAAATCAATAAATATATTTTTTTAAAAAATCATCTCAAAATTGATTTGATTTCTTTTTTTTATTTAAAAAAAATTGAATATTCTTTGAACTTCCTAATAAGAAGTAACAGATATAGACTTGTTAGTCTGGAAGTTCGCTAGCATTTGCTTAATATGGCACACAAAATAATCCATTATTACCCCACATTTGCTGCATTCTAAGGATGGGAAGAGCTAAAGTGATTTTTTCAGGAACATATATAAATGTTTGGTAGCAAAGTAGTTTGGATTTTGTTCTCAGAAGGCAGCTTTCCCAGCATTCCCGAGTCCCCTCCTCCAACTGTTGGAGTAACTGGATGTTTCCAGAAGTCAGCCTTTTTGATTACAGGAGGAAGGATCTCTGTCAACCAACAGCATGCAATACTTTAATCACAAGAAAGCAGGTGGACTGTTCAGAGCCAGTTGGCAAGTACATGGTGTTTTTGAAGCTCAACAGGTTGGAGGGGGATGAGATGAATACAGAGGAAACCATTAGAGAAAACACTGGCAAACTGGAACTGGGGGTTTCTGGGTAAAGTGTTTCCCATGAGTATCTATGACTGGCAGTGACATGATATTTTGGGGGAGAGTGTAAGAAAAGCCAGCATCGTAATTTTCCCTAAATTTATACTCAATTAAAAAGTTCTAAATGACCTGCTACACCTAGTGCTGTGAAGCTTTTGATTTCTGTTGACAGTCTGGTGCTGCAGACACGGCTCTACGTTACATTCCATAGCCTGAGTGCCCGTAGGTATGTGAATCCATAGGCTCACACGTATACACATGCGCAGAGATCAGCATTGTTGTAGTGTGTGTGATTGTCCAGGATTGAGACAAATCTCATCATTCCTCATGCTGTGAAGTAGGCCAGATCCTGTTGCTCAGTTTTTGGATCGTTGGATTTTCATCCTAGAAAACGTGCTGTTATTTAACAAGTGTTAGTCCTAAGAAAGTACTATGGAAAGTCCCCATTAGCTTCCCCGGTAAACATGGGGAGCTGGTGCCTGAGTGAGTACCAGGAATTCTTTGTGATTTCCGAGTTTGCTGTGTCCAGTTTTGTTTCTATATGGCCTCATTGTATTCAGGCACCAGCAGATCTGTTCCCATCCTACACTGCTGTTAGGATGCAGACACCACTGCCTTCAAATAGTCGCGTGCTGCAGAAAATCACCAAATGAAACTCCCTCCTATCCTTGGGGAAATGGAGACAGACACACGTGCCATTAGAAGAAGATGCAAGAGGGCTGGAGAGATGGCTCACCGGTTAAGGTACTTGCCTCCAGTGCCTAAGGCCCCGGGTTCAATTCTCCAGGACCCACATAAGCCAGACCCACAAGGTGGTGGCCCTGGTGCATATTCTCTCTCTCTGTCTCTCTCTCTGTCTCTCTCTCTCTGTCTCTCTCTCTGTATCTCTGCTTGAAAATGAATAAATAAAATATTTAACAAAAAAAAAAAAAAGAAGAAGACGCAAGAATAAAGCACCCAAGCAAAAGGAAATGTTCTCAACTCAACGGTCTCCTCTGGGCTGTGCACTTCCACAGACGTGTTTGGAGGTCCAGTGTGGGCGGAGTCCTTGCTCCAGCGAGTTGCTCCCCAAGGTCCCAGTGTCTGAAGTGGAAGGAGACCAGCTGTGTTAAAACCTACAAAGGAAATCTAGCAAATCCTTGTCCTTCCAAAATTCTCTTCAGGGGAAAGCAAGCCAGAAGTCATTGTGCTGGTCGGGTTTCTCTCCACAAAGCCACGGCACGCGTGGGTTTGTGCCAGACACAGAGCCATCCTTCCCCACCCACCGGGCTCAGGAAGCCGAGGAGTGGTGCCCACAGATGCCCATTTGTCTGCTGTGCACAGGCGCCCTGGCTGGCTTCCAGTCGGCCTCCATGGAGAACTAATGCGGTGGAACTGGGGAGATGAGACACCCAATGGGGTGACACTGGTAGACATGAAAAATGGAAATGCGTCCACAGGGATTGCACAGTGTGCATTTCAGTGTCGTTGACTGCGGAAGGTTCTGGAAGTCAGAAGTTGGTGACAATGCCAACTTTTCCGGAGCCAGGGAGCCGGC
>PVHP010036784.1:0-17719 GCA_004024765.1 Zapus hudsonius
GTTCCATGTGGATCCTCCCCCGTATGACTGTGGTGGCTCATCTCATGCTAGGATCTCAGTTTTCTGCCTGCAATCGGTTGGTAGGGTTATATGGGCCACAGCTCCCTCACTGTATCCTGAAGAATACAAACACAATCTCCATTGGAGAATGAGGTCAGTATCAGTTAACAAATATACAACAATCTGGATTACCTAGTTTCTATTTTTAAAAGCCTCCCCGGCAGTCACTCGCATAGTGCATCTTTTCTTGGGAGCCCAAGAGTATGGGATCTGTTGCATATCGCCCTGAATCCCCGGTTCCAATCAAGGGTTCCCCCTCACTGAGTGGAATATTTGGCTGAATTTAATAGCTGTTGATTGTCTCCCCCAGGCTCAGGCTCCTCCATTGCACAAGTGCTCCTTTCTTGGTTTGCTTTTCTCTCCCAGTAGGAGGTGTGGTCAGCCTACTCATGGCCTCACACTGTGTTTCATGCCAGTGGTCTGTTTACACCAGCTGTCGTTGTTCACCTTCCCCTGGCAGCTTGTGTAGTGTCTTCCAGCACTGCACTAATTGCCATCTGGGGGCTTGTTACTATTCCAGACCTTGAAGAGTCTCTCAAATATGAACGAAGGTATTCTGTGGTTTCTTCAGCAACAGGGTTTTGCCTCAGGCCTGGGGAGAGCATTCAAGAGCCTTGACAGAATTCGCTCTTGTTTTTGTAACCTCATGGGTCACTTTGGTCAACAGCTCAGTGAGGGAAGGAAACAGTGGCCGGGACCTGGAGCTGTCAGACTGCTTAATTGTTCACAGACTCAGACTTTCTCCCCTACTACTCATGGCCCCTCTTGCCAGTTGACACCCACTACTTACTCTTTAGGTTACAGTATGCTCGTGAGAATTTTATGTTTTTAAACCTAATTTGGTTTGACCTCATGTTTGAGCCATTTCCCTCCCCCCTTCCCTTACCCCATGCTTCTACCCTCTCAGTTCTTTCTACTAGTCTGGATAAAGAAAATGGTTATCCTGGCTAAGGACCGCATATGAGGGAGAGTATGCGGCGTTCCATTCTCTGTTCTTTTGAGTGTTCGCTTAGTAAGATCTGCTCGAAGTCAGACCATTTTTCCCTAAATTTTGAAGTGTCATTTTTCCTTTCAGCTGAGTATAATTCCATCATGTAAATATACCACAGTTTCATTGACCATTCCTCCATGGATGGGCATTTGGGTTGATTCCAATTCTTGGCTATTATGAATTGAGCTGCTATAAATATAGTTGTACAAAATTTTCTGCATCGAGGTGTGGCATCTTGCTGGTAGATGCCTAGTAGAGGGATAGCTGGGTCCATTGGTAGTTCTATGTCCATTCTGTCTAGGAGTCTCCACACTGCTTTCCATAATGGTTGCACAAGTTTGCAATCACACCAGCAGTTAATGAGGGTTCCTTTTTCCCCACCTCCTCGCCAGCAACGATTGTTGTTGGTTTTCTTTATGATTGCCATTCTGACAGGGGTAAGATGGTATCTCATTGTGGTTTTGATTTGCATTTCCCTGATGCTTAGGGATGCTGAGCACTTTCTTAAATGAGTTAAGGCCATATGTCTTTCTTCCTCTGTTTATTCTCTGTTGAGATCAGTGCCCCATTTTGTGAGGGGGCATTTTGGGTTTTTGTTATCAATTTTTTTTTTAGTTCTCTGTAGGTTTTGGAAATTAGTCCTCTGAGTTAAAGCTGGCGAAAATCATTTCCCAGTTTGAAGGGGGTCTATTGGCTATGAGTATGGTTTGTTTTTCTGTACAGAAGAAGCTTCTGAGCCTGATCAGGTCCCATTGGATAATTGTTTGTTGTATTTCATGGGCTGTTGGAGATTTGCTCAGGAAAATTTTTCCCATTCCTATTTCTTTCTTTTCTTTTTTTTTTAAACTTTAGAGCCCTTTACTTCTAAGGAGCTTTAATAAATAAAAAGCCCCAGTTTCCAAAGGCCTACCAAAAATATGGAATGAGAAAACTAAAGGAAAACAATGAGAGGGGAATAGAGACAAAGGAAGATAACCATTCTCTTTCATAAAGATAAAATACTGCTTGAAAATTCAATGTGACTAATGACAGGAATGAGCTAGAAGAAAGTAAGCGTCCATGTTTGCCTTATATACAGTCCTGGGTAATTAGTTCCCAGGTACACTGTTTAAGAATGGCTTGTTAAAACGTTGAAGAAGTGAAAGACTTCATCCTTGTCATAGACTGCCACTTCGGTGGAATATTCGGTACACATGACCGGGTGATAGATTTATTCCGCTTCTGTCTCCCGCTCTGAAGGGTTTTCCTGACTAGACTTCATCTTCTTATAGACTCGCCTTTTCTTCCTGTTCTCTGAATTTTTGTATCGTAGAATCTCCTCTTTGTTGACAGAACAATTCATCACAAACATTGCTCTGTACTGAGTTTTGTAGGATTCATGCCTTTGGCAATCAAGATACAATGTGGTCATGCAGGCAGGACAATTCAAGACAGCATCACTATTTGGAACTGGCTGTTGTTGTTGGTGTGGCCTCTGTAATCCAAATCCATGATAACCCCTTCTCTGTGCATCAACCCAGGCCTGGTCTCTGTTATCTTTTTCAGGATCATAAAGTAATTCATCATTTGTCAGAATCCTGTGACGTTTCTTCTTTTTCTTCTTGGTCACTTGTGCTGCTCTGTCTTCATCCTCAGAATCCGAATCAAAATATATCTCATCATAGTACTTCGGCGGGACCTCTCCAACTTTCCCATTTCCTGAGGAAGACCCTGTTCCCAGAGAGGACAGCTTATCTTCCATTGTCTTTATGGTGGAATTTAATTAAGCTTCCATTTCTTTTTCAAATTCATCTTCACTAGATGATTCACTTTCTCCAGTAAGACATTCTCTGATGAGTTTTCGTTTCTGATCTGGAGTTCCATGTAAAAGCACATCCACTTCATCTTCAGAACTGCTCAAGGCCGGCTCCTCGTCGCTCGGCTCCTCCACCACATAGGGGCCCATTCCTATTTCTTGTAGAGTTCCTCCTATTTTTTCTTCCAGGGTGTTCACGGTTACCAGATTTATATTAAGGTCTCTGATCCATTTGGAGTTGATTTTTGTGCAAGGTGAAAGGAGTGGGTCTATTTTCAATATTTTACACATGTTTATCCAATTCCTCCAGCACCATTTGTTGAAGATGCTATCTTTGGCCCAGCAAACATTGTTGGCCCCCTTGTCAAAGACCAAATAACTGAAGTTACTTCCATTTAAAGCTTGGTCTTCAATTCTGTTCCATTGATCTGTCTTTATGTTTTTATGCCAGTACCATACTGTTTTCGTTATTATGGCTTTGTAGTATGTTTTGAAGTCAGGCATGGTGAGTCCTCCTGAGTAGGATTTTTTTACTTAAAATAGTTTTGGCTATCCGAGGTCTTTTGCCCTTTCAAATAAATTTAGAGATTATTTTTTTCTATGTCTGTGAAGAACGAGGTTGGGATTTTTATCGGCATAGCATTGAATCTGTAAATCGCTTTTGGCAGGATTGCCATTTTTACTATATTGATTCTCCCTATCCATAAGCATGCAATATCTTTCCATCTTCTCACGTCCTCCTCTATTTCCTTCTTGTGTGTTTCAATATTTTCCTTTTATAAGTCCTTTACAGCTTTGGTTAGTGATATTCCAAGGTATTTGATGTTCTTTGAGGCTATAGAAAATGGGACAGTCTCTTTGATGTCTTTTTCTGTCTGCTTGTCTTCTGCATATAGAAAGGCTACTGATTTTTGTGTGTTGATTTTGTATCCTGCCACGTTGCTGAAGGCATTAATCACCTTCAAGAGGTTACTGATACTATTCTTTGGGGCTGATATATAAAGGATCATGTCATCTGCAAAGAGGGATAGTTTGATTTCTTCCTTTCCGACTTGTATTCCTTTTATGCCCTTCTCTTTTCTAATCGCTTGGGCTAGAACTTCAAGCACTATGTTGAAGAGCAGTGGTGAGAGTGGGCAGCCTTGCCTTGTTCCTGAGTTGAGTGGGAACTCCTTGAGTCATTCCCCATTGAGTATGATCTGTGCTTTAGGAGTTTTGTGTATGGTCTTTATTAGTTCAGGAATAGGCCATCTATGCCTATTCTTTCAAGAGCTTTGAACATGAAGAGGTGTTGAATTTTGTCAAATGCCTTCTCCGCATCTATTGAGATAACCATGTGATTTTTATGTTTGAGCCGATTAATGTGATGTATGAAATTTGACATTTATCGACTTGCGTATGTTGAACCATCCCTGCATCTCTGGGATAAAGCCAACTTGGTCAGGGTGGATAATATTTTTGATGTAGTATTGTATCCTGTTTGCTAGGACTTTGTTCAGGATTTTTGCATCTAAGTTCATCAGAGATATGGGTCTATAGTTCTCTTTCCTTGTTGCATCCTTGCCTGGTTTGGGGATTAGGGCAATGGAAGCTTCATAGAAGGTGTTTGGGAGCCTTCCCTCTTTTTCTATGCTTCTAACAAGCTTCAAAAAGAGTGGTTTTAGCTCTGTGATGAAGGCTTGGTAGAATTCAGCTGTGAAACCATCTGGTCCTGGGCTTTTCCTTTTGGGAAGGTTTTTGATTACATCTTCAATCTCAGCGGATGTGATAGGTTTATTTAGTGCTTTTATCTGTACTGGATTAAGCTTTGGCAGTTGGTAGGTGTCCAAATACTTATCCATTTCTTCCAGGTTCTCTAATTTTGTGGAGTAGAGTTTGGAAATATGACCTGATGATTCTTCCAATGTCTTCAGGATCAGTTGTGATCTCACCATTGTCCTTACTGATTTTTTTTTTTTGATTTTGGCTTTCTCATTTCTTCGTTTGATTAGATTGGCCAGGGGTTTGTCAATTTTATTAACTTTTTAAAGAACCAAATATTTGATTTATCTCTTTTTTAATTGTTTTCTTTATTTCCAATTCATTAATCTCAGTCTGGTTTTAATTATTTCCTTTTGTCTTGTGCTCCTCGGGTTAGCTTTTTCCGTCTGTTCCAATGACCGTAGGTGGGTGGTTAGGTGATTGATTTGAGACCTCTCTGTCTTTGATATGGAGGCATTTATCACGATGAACTTTCCCCTCAGGACTGCCTTCATTTTGTCTCATAAGTTCTGATATGATGTGTTATCATTATCATTTATTTCTAAGAAATTCTGAATTTTCTGTTTTATTTCTTGGATCACCCAATCATTTTCTAGGAGCAAGTTATTCAGGCACCAATACTTTGTGCATTTTCTGGATCCTGTTCCACTGTTAACTTCTACCTTTATTGCACTATGGTCTGATATGATGCAAGGAACTACCTCAATCTTCCTGAATTTGTTTAGGGAGGATTTGTGACATAAGATGTGATCAATTTTAGAAAAAGTCCCATGTGCTGCTGAGAAGAATGTATATTCTGTGTCTTTGGGGTAGAACGTTCTGTACATATCTGTTATCCCCAGTTGATCAATGGTGTCATTAATCTCCATTATTTCCCTGCTGATTTTCTGTTTGGTTGATCTGTCTAGGGCTGATTGAGGTGTATTAAAGTCACCTACTATGATGGAATTAGAGTCTATTTCTGCTTTATTTTTAAGTAGGGTTCCCTTTATGAACTGTGTTGCACCTGAATTTGGTGCATATATGTTCATGATGGTGATATCTTCCTGCTGGATCCTTCCTTTGATGAGTAAGAAGTGACCTTCCTTATCCTTTTTAATTGATTTTGGTGTAAAGTCTATTTTGTTAGAGATTAATGTAGCCACTCCTGCTTTCTTTTTACTTCCACATCCCTGATAAACTGTTTTCCATCCTTTTACTCTAAGAAGATTTCTGTCGTTAGAAGTAAGGTGTGTTTCCTGAAGGCAGCAGATGGAGGGTTCCATTTTTCTGATCCACCCTGCAAGTCTGCATCTTTTTATAGGGGAGTTAATTCCATTAATATTCAGTGATATAACTGTGAGGTTTGCTTTAAGTCCTGCCATGATGAAGGGGTAATGGGGGTTGTTGTCTCTGCTGCTGTTATTAGCACACTGACTGTGTCTGGTCTCTGGTACTCTTCTGAGGTAGATTTCTTGTTTCTTCTGTGTTGGTTATCTCTTGCAGGATCTTTTGCAATTTTGGCTTTGTGTTCAAATATTTGTAGAGCTGGTTTACTTCATGGAACACTTTCACTTCTCCATCAATCATGAGGGATAGCTTTGCTGGGTAGAGTAGTCTAGGTTGAAAGCCATACTTCTTTATGCCCTGAAAAGCATTATTCCAAGCCCGTCTGGCTTTCATGGTTTCTAATGAGAAGTCTGAGGTACGTCTGATGGCTTTTCCTCTGTATTTTACGGTTTGCTTTTCTCTAGCAGCTTTGAGTATTTTCTCTTTGCTTTCTATGTTAGGCATCTTAATCAAAATGTGTCTTGGAGAATTCCTCTTCGTTTCCTGTCTGTTTGGAGTCCTCTGGGCCCCTTGAAAGTTGAGTGGGCTTTCTCTTGTTAGATATGGAAAGTTTTCTTGAATAATTCTGTTGAAGATATTTCCTATGCCCTTATCCTGGGCTTCTTCTCTCCCTGGGATCCCCATGATTCTAATAATGTTCCTCTTTATTGTATCCCATCGATCCCTCAAGTTTTGCTCACTTGATTTCTTGAATTTTTTGAAACCTATGACATCCTTATTAATTCCTTCTGATTTGTCTTCTACTTCTGAAAGTCTGTCCTCCAAATTATCAACTCTGGGACTGATTAATTCAAGGGAGGTTTATAACATCTCATTTTCATTATTTGTTTCTGCTATAACTTTGTTTATCTACTCCAATTCTTTGGTGAGATCTAATTTCCAATCTATTTTTATTTTTGCTTGTGATTCCTGATAATCATTTTAAATTTATTTTTAGGTCCTCATCAAATTTTATCATTTGGTTATCTAGCTCCTCTCTTAGCTGATTAATCTTCAATTCACTTAATGTGTTTCTGAATTCATTCATATTTCTCTCCATTAAATTCATTCTGGAGACTATGTTTGAGTTAGGTGACTTCATCTCATTCATGTCTTTTCTCATAATTTCCATATCAGCCATTAGCTGCTTCATATTTGCATTGCAGTAGTGTTCAGGAGTCATATTTTTGTCTCTTTGCGATTGTGTATGTGCTGCCTCTACTCCTTTGCCAGTCTCCTGCTCCATACAGGGAGTAGGGGCCCTGAGTTGGGGAGTTCCGTCTTTGATTTCTGTGGGTTTTTTCCTTTGATTTCTTCCCATGTCTAGGAAGGGGAGTGGGACTCAGGTACCCTGGGGGGTGCTGTTCAGCCTGCTTTGCTTCTAATGGAAAGATCGCCAGGTTTGATCTTAAATGAAGGTCTTTCCTGTTGGGGTGTTCTGTCCCCAGCGAGGCTTAGATTTTTGCCTGACTGGATCCCCCTGCTCCCAGATGGTATGCTGGAGTATAAACACTGTCCCAGCACTACAACTATATGGCCCAGTGTTCTCCCACCTGACTGTGCCCTCCTATTTGGTGCCCGCCAGAGCCGCCTTTGCCCTCCCAGCACTGGCAGAGGTTCCCCGGTCCCTGAGGGTCCCGCGGGCGCTCCAGGAACTGCACTAGTTCAGCTTGCCCCCGGAACGTGATCGCCTGTGTATTTGGAGGGGTCTCAGGGAGAAGTGCACCCAAGAATCACTACAGCGTCAGTGGCGCGGGTCCCCGGTGCCCGCCAAAGCCGCTTTTGTCCTCCCAGCCCTGGCAGAGGTTCCCTGGTGTCTGAGGGCTGGCCCCGCCTGGCAGCTGCGGACCAGAGTGCTTGGGGAACTGTGATAGTTCAGTTTGCCCGCGGAACGATTGCCTGTGTATGTGGAGGGGGTCTCAGGGAGAAGTGCGCCCAAGAATCGCTGGAGGGAGGCTGGAGGTAAGGGGCCCCGGGTGGGAGCGGTTCTCAGCCGCGCTGGCAGGAGCCGGCAGGAGCCCGAGCTAGGAGTGGGGGAAGGGCAGCACTTTGTTCCTCTACCGAGTAGAAAGCAGATGGGGAGACCTGACCCCCCCAGCTATCGTGGAGTTGGGAAGATGGTAGGTTTGGGTTCAGGGCCACCTGGGGTCCCGGGTTTGGATCCCAGCTGAAGAATCAAACCTTTTCGAAGAGAGTCCTAGCGAGGCTGCTACTAGTCCGCCATGATGCTCCGCCCCCTCTCGATTCTATTTTTAGTAGTCTCCCCGTCGCATAGTGCATCTTTTCTTGGGAGCCCAAGTGTACGGGATTTGGTGCATATGGCCCTGAATCCCCAGTTCCAATCAAGGGTTCCCCCTTACTGAGTGGAATATTTGGCCGAATTTAATAGCTGTTGATATCTCCCCCAGGCCCAGGCTCCTCCATTGCACAAGTGCTCCTTTCTTGGTTTGCTTTTCCCTCCCAGTAGGAGATGTGGTCAGCCTACTCATGGCCGCAGACTGTGTTTCATGCCAGTGGTCTGCTTACTCCAGCTGTCGTTGTTCAGCTTCCCCTGGCAACTTGTATGGTGCCTTCCAGCACTGCACTAACTGCCATCTGGGGGCTGGTTACCAATCCAGACCTCGAAGGGTCTCTCGATGCTGATCAATGGCATTCTGTGGTTTCTTCAGCCACGGGGTTTTGCCTCAGGCCTGGGGAGGGTGTTCAAAAGCTTTGACAGAATTCTGTCTTGTTTTTCGAACCTCATGGGTCAACAGCTCAGTGAGGGAAGGAACCGGTGGCTGGGACCAGGGGTTGTCAGACTGCTCAATTATTTACAGGCTTAGACATTCTCCCCTACTACTCATGGCCCCTCTTGCCAGTTGACACCCACTACTTGCTCTGTAGGTTGCAGTATGCTCATGAGGATTTTATGTTTTTGAACCTAATTGGGTTTAGTCTCATGCTTAAGGCATTCCCCTCCCCCCTTCCCTTACACTTCATTCATAACCTGTCAGTTCTTTCTACTAGTCTGCATAGATAAAATGGTTATACTGGTTAAGTACCGCATATGAGGGAGAGTATATGGCATTAAATTCTCTGTTCTTTTGATTGTTCGCTTAGAAAGATCTGCTCAAAGTCAGACCATTTTTTCCTAAATTTCGATATGTCATTTTTCCTTTCATCTGAGTAGAATTCCATCATATAAATATACCACAGTTTCACTGTCCATTCCTCCATGGATGGGCATTTGGATTGATTCCAATTCTTGGCTATTATGAATTGAGCTGCTATAAATATAGTTGTACAAATGTTTCTGTGTCGAGATGTGACACCTTGTGGATAGATGCCTAGTAGAGGGATAGCTGGGTCCATTGGAAGAATTATGTCCGTTCTGCTCAGAAGTCTCCACACTGCTTTCCATAGTGGTTGAACAAGTTTGCAATCCCACCAGCAGTGAATGAGGGTTCCTTTTTCCCTGCATCCTCACCAGCAATGATTGTTTTTGGTTTTCTTTATGATTGCCATTCTGACAGGGGTAAGATGGTATCTCAATGTGGTTTTGATTTGCTTTTCCTTGATGATTAAGGATGCTGAGCACTTTCTTAGATGAGTCTTTTAAATCATTCACGTCTCTTTCCTTCCTCCTCCCTCCTTTCCACTTGTCATTTCTTCCCTTCATCTTTCCCATTTGTTCTTTCTTTCTTTCTTTCTCTCTAAGATCTTTTCCCTGTTTATCTCATTTTTCCCCACTTCTTCCTGTCCTCCTTCTTTCTCTCTCTCTTACTCTGTCTTTCCCTTTTCATTTTGCCATTTCAAAAGTACCAAAACCAAGCCCCATTTATCATCATTTTATAAATGGCTTACATCTGGGAAGATTATTTTCCCCCACTTGATCAGAATCTAAAGAGAGAAAATTTTTGTTGTTGTTTCCACTTTTCTGTGTCTGAAGCTATGATGTAATATTCTCACAGCTGCAAAGAAGTTTGTAAAACAGGATCTAGGCAGATTTTGTTTTTCTATGGTGATACTCTACCAATTAATAAACATTGAGAAGTTGTATTACAATAGCAGAAATATCCATTTTTAGAGAAATATTCTTGACTGTTTTTAGTAGGACCAGTCATGTCTAAATAAACAAATAAACTCACATCTTATTTTTTTCTCTCTCTGTGTGTATGTGTTTGTGTGTGTATGTATGTGTGTGTTTTTGTCTGTCTGTGTGTGCATCATTTGTATAGGTTAGCTGGTAAATGTGGAAACCAGAGAGCAAACTCAGGTGTCCTTCCTCAGGTCCTTTGTATCTTTTTGAGACAGAGTCTCTTACTGTACTGGAACTCACTAAATATTCTAGACTGGAACTCACTAAATATTCCTGACTGGCTGGCCAGCAAGCCCATACATCCTCCTGTCCTTACTACCCTTGCACCAGGATTACAGGGGCATACTACTGTGCCTGGCAGTTTTACATGGGTTGTGGGGATTGAAATCAGGTCCTCATGCTTGGAAGGCAAATGTTTTATTGACTGATCCATCTCCCAGCCCTATATCTAATTGATTACTTGGTCATTTTGAAAAAAAAAACAGTTTAACCAATCATGTAAAATCTTAGCTAGACCCTTTATACATTTGTTTGTGTATTTTTTCATTTATTTGCAAGGAGAGAGAGAGAGAGAGAGAGAGAGAGAGAGAGAGAGAGAGAGAGAGAGAGAGAGTCAGATGCATGTGCTCCTTTTGTGCATCTGGCTTTACATGAGTACTGGGGAATCAAATTTTGGTCATTAGATTTTACAGGCAAATGCCTTATCCCCTGAGTGATTTCTCTAACCTTGTCTGTGTATTTTTATTTTTATAAATGTGCTTCTCATTGAGAGATTTTCCACCTTAGTTGTCAGAGTGGAGGGTTTGAACCAGGTGATTTTTCACAAGGGATTGGACAAGCTGTGCTGTGCTCTGGAGATTTCTGAGGAGTATTGTTGTCTACTTTTCACTAAATTCTGCACCTGTCTATTTCTAGTCAAGACAGAGATTTTTGTACACAAACATTATCACAGGTTATCGGGGATAGGGTGCAAAATCACAGATATATCTTTAAAATCACTTGTCTAAATGTATTCTTTCTAATGTCTCTATGAAACTGAAAAATGAGCCTACCTAAATGTCTGTGCTTAGATACTTGTATGTCTGTGTACGTTTATCTCTTACTCTAGATTTATCTCAATGTCAGTCATTCTATCCATACCTAGAGTTGTATATCAAATAATGACATAGAAGCATTCTAAGAAATGTCATGTTTGGCTATTTCATTGTGTGAACATTGTGGATTTGACTTACTCAAGCCTGGATAGTACATGTCAATCACCCCATGTCATGGCCTGATGTAGTCAAGTGAAACAGTGAACAAAACATGAACATAGCTGATGCTGAACTAAAGCAGAGCACTGCTTTATAACAAGTCTTCTTTTATATGCAAGTACAAGAAAAACTCTAAAATTTTGATTAAAAGGTATAATCTAATGCAGACAGCTCCACAATGCTGGAATAAACTTCCAAACCAGACACAGTCTGTGGGAGAAAGGGATTTATTTGAAATTTACAGATCCAGGGGAAGTTCCATTGATGATGAAGGAGGATGGCCCTTGTGATGGTTAAGTTTTGATGTCAACTTGACCTTTCAAGTAATCTTGGGTGGGTCTCTGAGGATGTTTACAGGAAGGCAGTCTCTCAGCAAGGGGCAGGATATAAAGTAGCTCAAAGAAGCTAGAAGTAAACATCCTTTCTTGTGTGAGCAGGGCAGGAAGGAAATTCCAGAGACTCAGGAAGCCATTAATTCTGGGATAGGGTTGTGGGACCCCACCCTAAGGCTATATAAAGGGGAAAGAATTCTCTCCTGGCCTCCCTGCTTGTTGGCTGCTGGTTCTTGTTCATGACTTACACTCACATCCTGCTTTCCTACCATTCCTGGACATCAGAACCCAGTTTCCTCATAGTGGACTTGAAGAGTAGCCGCTTCCAAGGGAGCCATCAGGTCTTCTGGGATGGATTGAGACTGCTGAGGTCTCCAGTCACATGGACTGAACAGCTACTGGTTCCTTCACCTGTGGGCCTACAGACTGCTATTGTTGGACTGTCGTAAGCTACCCCAATAAATTCCCTTTTAGTATAATCCATTCTGTCAACTCTGTTTCCTCTAGAGAACCCTGACTAATACAGCCCTCTTTCACAGATTCAAGCAGAGAGAAACCAAACAGCCAGCACCACAAGCAAGAGAAATGTGCATCAATAGGACCCCTAGAGCTCACTCTGCATACAAGTGACATTCCCCTATATAGCAGGAGTCTTTCTGCTCAGGGCAAAAGCTGCAAACTCAATTTTAATAACACCTGAGTCTATGCGGGGCATCAAACTACAAAGCTTAGTAAATATATGAACCAGAAACAAAATTACTTGTTTTTGTTAGTAAGTCTTTTTTTAATTTCATCTACATTTTACTGCATTTTGATGGCTAATATAAGCATTTCCTTAAGAAGTGTTACAAGATTACCTTTTCTTAGTTTGTTTTCTTCCTGTGAAGTCCTTCCAAACTGAATAGTTTGGAGATACCACCCGATTCAGGTGAGAAAATACAGCATTCTGAGGAAAATCATTTTTTAGGTAGTGTCATAATCTCTCCTCTTCCTCCTGACTCTGATTTTAAGCTTTCTGAATGAAATCCAGTGAGCATAATAATCTAAGCAATTTCTACAAAATTCTGGACACATTGGAACACAATCTTATAAGGAGCATTGAGAAGGGTCTGATTCTGTAAAAAGTTTTGAAGTGAAATATTCATATTAGTTTGTATTGCTTTGTAGTATCTGAAACCAAGTTTCCCATGAACCCAACAAGAGCTGTGCTCACCTCTGGCTGTGGCTGCCCCCCTGCATGAATGGATCCAGAACATAGCTGGGAACCTCTTCCTGAGACCTTCTTTTCCTAGGGCTGCAACGTACTTCTCCCTAAACTCTTCCAGATGTTACATTCCCCAACTCCTTATTTTAAATTAATATCTTTATTATGTGTAAGTATATACATTGTATGAGCAACTCTTGTGAAGGTGTCCCTGTTTCCTTCCTCTGTCCCCTACCCGCACTGGGCTCCTTCCTCAGTGCACTTACTGGATCTACCCATAGGTTAGGGGATTGTGAAAGGCACCCCAGGTAGCTAGTTTTTCTTTTTTTTCCCCCTTTGTGAGTTGTTGCTGAGGTGGGTCATGTCTCTGGATATTCTCCCCCTCCATGGCGCTTAAATTCTTTCTACCACCTCTTCTGCTCAGTTCCCTGAGTCATGATGCATGAGTTTTAAGTCTGATTTATTGTTGAAATTTTATGTGTCTCTTTACCTTTGCCCTGGATTGTGTTGGGTATCATTGTTGTCTGTCTCCATTGGCCTTTCATGGGTTATCAGACTTACTGTGGCGATTGGTCTCCTGTTTGTCTCGCCACTTTCTCATAGGTTTCATTTGGGCCCTGAGTGAAGGCAAGGGGAAGTTTGTCTCCTGCCAGGATGTCAGCCTACATCCAATTTCTTTTTTTTTTAAAATATTTTATTTATTCATTTTCAAGCAGAGAGGAGAGAGAGAGAGAGAGAGAGAGAGAGAGAGAGAGAGAGAGAGAGAGAGAGAGAGAGAGAACACCAGGGCCACCACCTTGTGGGTCTGGCTTATGTGGGTTCTGGGAAATTGAACCCCGGTCCTTTGGCACTGGAGGTAAGTGCCTTAACCGCTGAGCCAACTCTCTAGCCCTACATCCAATTTCTTGTTGGTGGAATTGAGTTGTCCCGGGCTGTCTCATTGCATTCTGAAAAATACAAGCAGAGTCTCCATTGGAGAGTGAGATCAATACAGGTTAAATGAGACAAACCTTGCTATTTTGACTAGATTCTAATAGTTGTAGCCTCTCTGTAGCTCTCTGGTATTGGGAATTTCCCCTAGGAGCCCAGGTTCTTGGTCCCCATAGGATTTTGCCATGGATCCCAGTTGCACAGGTGAGCATTTCTTGACTTGCTCATCTCTCCCATATAGCAATGTGTTCAGCATTCTTGTGACAACTATTTATATTGTATATACTGTGTATAATTGTACTGCTACACTGTTATGCTACTGGCCAGGCAGTAGATGTATGTACAGTATCATGGTCGCAAGCACAAGAGTAGCACATTGTTCTGTAGTATAGTAGTGGCCTTGATGTTACTAGGTGATAAGAATCTGTTTTGTAGCTCCACTATCAACCTATGGGGTCACTATCACTGGCCTATCATTGACCACCAATGGTGGTTTGAATGTAAAACGACCCCCATAGACTCATGTGTGAATACTTAATTCCAAGTTGGTTGTTCTATTCTGGAAGATAGTGGAATCTTTGGAAGCTAGAGAGTTATTGGAAGAAATATGTCACCGAGGTTGGGCATTAAGGTTTTTTAGCCTGACACCAATTGCTGTTCTTTTTCACTCTCTGTACTTTCTCCTTGGTAATGTGATGAGGTATCACAGGTACTTGCTCAGGCCTGCCATGCTTTTTCCCACTATGCTGAGCTCTACTCTCTGGAACTATAGGCTGAAATAAATATTTTCCTATGTTGATTTTAGTCAGGTATTTTGTCCCAGCATCAATAAAGTATCTGATACCCTTGTCTATGAATGATTATAATGTCAACATATATTCTTTGCTGTATAGAATTTGCTTCCAGTCTACATTAAACATCCTGTCTGCTTTAATATAATGGAGTGTCTTACTCATAGTAAATATAAAGTAACTGTACTCTATCAAGGTTCAAAGATAATCAAGACTCCCTCATATGTTTTCATGGAATATACTCTGGTGTTGATGGATAGCAGGTACATGTAAAGAATGTACTAAGTGCCACACACTCAGAGATGGAAGGCCACACACATGGGGTCATGCTTATTGGAAACCATGTAGAACCAGATATCCCAAGATCTAATCTGATTCTCCCTCTTTTCAACTGTTGGCTTACATATGTACAGGGTTCCATGATGCTCTGAACTTTTTCATGAATGGAGAGATGTGGACATTACTATACTGTGTGGTCCCAGAATGTTTGTGCCCTGAGATAACCAAAAAAGGAAAGGGCTACACTGCCATGCTATCATCCTCACAATAAAAGAGTCCTTGAAATATTCCCTGAAGTTGCTTTTTGTTTGTGCATTGTGTGTATGCATGTGGGTGCATGTATGTCTCTACAGATTGCTTGCATGTGGTTATATGCATATGGAGGCAAGAGATCAATATCAGGGATCTTCCTCAGTCACTTTCTACCTTTATTTTTTTAGAAAGAATCTCTTACTGAACCTAGAGCTCTCTGATTTGGCTAGACTAGCTAGTCACTGAGACTCAGGTATTCCCCATGTCTGCCTCCCCAGTGCTGACATAGTAGGCATGTACTACCATGTACAGCATTTTATTTGGGAACTACAGAATCTAAACTCTGGTCTTCATATTTGTGTGGCAAGTACTTTACTCACTGAGCCATCTCTCCAGCCCCTAAATTGTTACTTGGCTAATGAAACTAACTTAATCTGGGGCAGTGCTGATTCTGAAGAAAGGTGGTGTCACTTGAGAATATGATAAGAAAAATGATATCTTTCAGTGGACAGCAGACTATTAGGAAGTGAACTATACTGTGTCTTTTTTTCTAATAACAGATACTTTCTGTATACGTGCATTTGGTGAGCTGCTCTTCAAGTAGAGTTTCCTGGATACACCTTTGTAGGTAAATTTCTTTCGAAACACTGTTGCCTCTTGCAGACCATGCAGTAGCTCTTTGCCTTAATTTCAATAGCAGCAAGACTTTTGGTGGTTGTACTGTCATGTTATGCAATTTATTTGAAAATAGGTAGCTTTCTAGAAGAACTTACTGTTACTAAGATGAGCTTGGCACAAAATGATTGCCTATTGCTAAACATAACTGTATTAATGAATAAATAGTGTAAAGGCTGGCACAATGGCTCAAGAGGTAGAGTTCTTGCCTTGCAGGCATGAGGACCCGAGTTCAGAAACTCAGTACTCATGTGAAGATCTAGACACACACCTTGTTTCAGTTACATTCTTGTATCTAGGACAAAACACAAGACCAGAAACAGTTTATGGAGGGAAAGAGTTTATTGCATCATAGAATTTCAAGCAAAGGTTTCATCACAGTGGGGAAAGCATGTTTGGAGCACACAGCTGGGAATCGCATCTTGTCACATCAACAGGGAGGAAGTAGCATAACACACATGTGAACACACACTGTAAAAAAAATGGTTCAGCAATTAAAGGTGCTTTCTTGCAAAGCCTAATGGCCGGAGTTCAATTCCTCAGTACCCACATAAAGCCAGACTCACACAGTTGAGCATGTGTGTGGAGTTTGTTTGCAATGGCAAGAGGCTATGGTGTGCCCATACTCAACATTCTCTCTCTATCTATTTCTCCCTCTCTCTGTTTCTCAAATAAATAAATAATAAAATATTTTATAAAGCAAAAATATGAGTATCTATATACCTGTGTCCTTGGAGCTCCACAGCTAAAATACATACATACATAAAGGCAGGTACCATTTAAGAAAGTTAATCTTTCCAGTGTACTCCCATGTGTTAGCTGTATAGTTAGAATACAAAATTAAAGTCTATTTTGCATGCATTTGTCACTTAAAGATTCCCTCTTCCATTATGATCCATGAGGATAAATTAAGTAGAATTTTATGTGGAAATTTGCAAACCTAGATACATATTGTATAAGGATGAAAAAAAAATCATTTCATTCTAGGTCATATATTATATTGTAAATCCACAACATACTTCCCAAATGCTGGGCAGTTATAATCTGCAGGTAGCCCATTTTTCTTGAAATATTGAAAAATTTGCATTGTGAGGCCCTTTCTTGTGGCTTTGTTCTTTTTTTGTATCACATTTAATTTATCATGTTTTCTCAAGTGATTCACTCATTAGAACTCAATATCCTTTGAAGTTCAATTACAGTAAGCCAGGAGCATGATAAATGGCTTTAACTATCACAGAAGTCAGGATGTCATCAACTATGAGTTGATTCATTTCAATTTGATGAATTATTTTACACACCATAATGAATAACACATAAATTAGTATAATGAAAAAGCATACATCACATGAAAACTGTGACAAAAATATGACACTATGGAAAGTCAACTAGAAAATTAGAATGAAGGAAACATGCTATTTTTTATTTGTTGTTTCTCTCCTTGAAACTTTCCTTTCTACAAATGAAACTGTCAAACTAAATTCAAAACCCCCAGCCTCCATGTGTCTGCTGAGGTGTTGGTTTTAGTTAATTGTTAAAATACGTATTCATAAGATTTACTGAGTATATTTCAAAATGTGTTACGAATAAAATATCCTACAGGAATACATATGGAGCTAATTGATTTCATTCATGCATTTTTAATTATAGATTTTGTTGCGGTCAGCTTTCTAGTTGCTGCGCAGAGAGAGCCCAAGCAAAAGCGGCTTGTAGAGGAATGGGTTTATTTGGCTTACGGACTCGAGGGGAGACTCCATTCTGGCAGGGAAAACGATGGCATGAGCAGAGGGCTGGACATCACCTCTGCCACGGCACTGCAAACAGCGGCAGGAAGGTGTGCCAAATACTGGCAAGGGGAAGCTGGCTTATAACCCCATAAGCCTGCCCCCAACAACACAGCTTCATCGAGGTTGTAAAACCCAAACTGCCATCAGCTGAGGATCAATCTATCAGAACACATTCAATTGTTTGTGGGGGACACCTGTATCAAACCATGACAGTCCGCCCCTG
>PVHP010036785.1:0-17697 GCA_004024765.1 Zapus hudsonius
TGAGTGTTTCAATATTTTCCTTATATAAGTCCTTTACAGCCTTGGTTAGTGATATTCCAAGGTATTTGATTTTCTTTGAGGCTATGGAAAATGGGACAGTCTCTCTGATGTCTTTTTCAGTCTGCTTGTCTTCTGCATATATAAATGCTACTGATTTTTGTGTGGTGATTTTGTATCCTGCCCAACGTGGACCTTTTTAATTATCTTGGGTGGGTATCTGAGGATGTTTATAGAAATGCAGCCTCTCAGTAGGGGGCAGGATGTAAAGAAGCTCAAAGAAGCTGGAAGTAAACATACTTTCCTGCATGGGCAGTGCAGGAAGGAAATTCCAGAGACTCAGGAAGCCATTAAGTCTGGGATAGAGTTGCAGGACCTCACCCTAAGCCTATATAAAGGGAAAGAAATTCTCTCCTTGCCCCCCGCCCCTGCCTGTTTCCTGTTCTGTGTGTGTGGTGTTGGTGATGGGTTTTTCTCTCTGCTTGAACATGTGAATGAGGGCCAGCCTCTTTCACTGTCAGGGAACTTCCCCTCAATCTGTAGTTTCAATAAATACTTTTCCTCCCCCAAAATGTGCCTGGTTTGAAGATTTATCCCAGAGGCATGTGGCTACTAAGTTTTCCTACCTTTCACTATTAAGAAGTAGTCATTATCGTGCTTGTTTATAATTCTATGTCATTTTTCCATGGGATATAGGGTACCACTATGCACCTCTGTCTGACACCAGGGTGCAGATGTGAAGTAGTGACAACATACAATTTGTATTTTCATGGATTTTTTGAAGTGAGATGATCAGTCTTTACGGTAATGACAAAGAGAACAAGGCAACAATTCAGTAATACCCTATTGAAATACTTATTTTGAACCGAAAAATAAATTAAATTCCATTCTATTCTCTTCTGTCTTTGAAGCATTGACATGGAGACCCTATTCCACAACTATGACTTATAGAAGAGCAATGGTTTTCCATCATGTGTTAAGGCAGAAAATGATTTAATCTGTAATCTAAAAAACACAATGACATAAAGCCATGTTTGAATAAAGACAAAAAATGTCTATTCCTTTTAAAAGAAATTCAGAGCCAATGACATCCCTATTTTCTTAACAAACCTGAATAGTAATAACTTATAAATTCATTCAGGTAATGCATCTTAAATAGCCTCATGGACACATTAAACATATCAAAGGTTATTGAATATTGACAATTAAGAAATAGTTTCTGATCCTTAATTCATAACAAATTGAATTAATAAATAAATAAAAATTCAAATTGTCATCTAAAAGAGTGGATTCCATTTTGAAGACAACTAAAGTATATACTCCCATCTAGTGGTAAAATTTACTGCTCAAAGTAATTTTTTATAGACATGATTGTACTATGATTAAATGTGATACATAATCATTAGAAAAATGATGCAATATTTAGGTTCTTGACTGCTCTACATGTTATTGTATTGATTTGAACTTATAACTTACTATATAGGTGTAGCAATAGGATTGTTTTAGTGGAATATTTAAAGATGTTTTTTGAAAAATATACTAATTAAAATTTATATTATAAATATATTTTATTATTTAATATAGGTTTAACTATACTATTTCATTATATATATATATATATATATATATATATATATATATATATATATATATATATTTGAAAATATGTGCTTTTAAAGTTTTGAAAATTACTCCAAGTATTGAGGAGAAATTGGAAAATATTAGCTTTAATGAACAACCATAGAAAAATTGAATATCTTAAACGAAATGACTTCTTAGAAGTAAATTTTGTATTAATGATTAAGTATCATAATTTTTAAATTTATATATTACATAACATGTTATAACAAATAATATGAATCTCTATGTGTGTTGCTATTGTGTATGGGATAAGGAGTGTGTAAGAAAGTGCATGTTTTTGTTAGACGTATTCACAAATGGATAACCAAAATAGTTAAACATGCTCTAAACATCAAAATTTAAATTACCCTTACATATATTTACTACTTTTGAGCTAAATTATGAAATCAGAAATGTGGTCTTAATACACATTATTGAGATACTTTAGGTAGTAAATATTTAAGGTTAGGTGTCATTTTGCTGTTTACCTGTGTGTCAGGTGTCATTTTGTCAGGCAACTAGGAAGGGGGCGTTTAACAGAATGATGCTCAAGAGATGAATAATCACTTCAACTGATTTGGAGCTCTGTAAATTCAAGTAACTTCTGATGTTTCAGTTTCTCACAGTTTAGATCATGAGCTAATAAAATTATAGCTGAAAATTAATACTAAGTTAATTTTATCCAAATTAAAGTTGAAATTTAGAAGGAACATTGTTCAGGAGTTGAGGAATGGCAAAAACAATGAACAGGAAACAGCGTGAACCATGGAGGACTTCATAAATGAGGTAATGAGATGTGAGATCTCAAGGCACTGAGGAAGTAATTATTAACATGGTTTAATTTTTTTAATTCACAAATATGTTGATTTGCTATGTTGTAAATGTTGGATTTAAGGATTTAGAGGCAACACCCGGGAACCATACAATTAAAGATCTCTGTCTATAATCTAGAAGAATTGTCACAGTGTCAATGTAGACCAAGTGTCATAGGATTGTAGCTAGATAGGAATAGTTTAGTTAAAACATTGAAAAATGGCTAGAGAGATGGCTCAGAGGTTAAGGTACTTGCCTCCAATATCTAAAGACTGAGCTTCAATTCCCCATTACCCATCTAAGCCAGGCCTGCAAAGTGGAGCAAGCATCTGAAGTGTGTTTGCAGTAGCTAGAGGTCCCGCCGTCTCTGTGTATATTTCTCTCTTTGTCTGTATCTCGCTGCGTGTATTTCAGTTGGTAGTGTGCTTTACTAGAAAATACGTTTGATCATGAACATTGACTAAGAGGGCATAGTGGGACTTGGAGAGCAAGGGCAGAGGATCAGAAGCTCACAGTCATCTTGAATACAGAGTGAATTGGAGGCCAGCCTGGGATGCATGAGAACTTGTCTCAAAATATAAATAAATAAATAAAAAGGATCAATTCATGGCTGATCAAATACAACGTAGAGAAAGGAAGGAAGCCTTAAAGATGTCTGAATAAATTCACACATGGCTATTCATACAGACAGAAATGGTTGACATTTGTGAGACAGTGTGACGAATTGTGGTTTGACAGCATTACAATTTGTGATACATTTGTTTTAGCTAGGCATTGTGAATTATATATATATATATATATATATATATACTGCATTAATTTTCTGAAACATTTAGCATTATATGGTAATTTTTATTTTAAATAAACATTAACAAATATGTAGAAAAATTAGATTGGGTGCATATTCAAAAATTCATTTTAACTTAACAATGAACATAATACCTAAAATCATAAAACTAATAGAAGAAAACAAAAAAAACTCTACAAAGTAATTTTTCTGTGCAGTGACTTTTATTTTTAAAATTGATTCCAGAATGACATAACAGGATGGCCAAAGTATACAAAAAAGAATCAATGAAATTTCATCAAAATAAATGGCTATTGCACCAAATTTTATATTTCAATATCAAATTAATTCTTTTGCTATATATCCTTTAAAAATGCAAAGTAATTATAATATATCATTGAAGCTTAGCTTGATATATGACATCCCAACATAAAATTATGGGAAAATTAATTCACTATGATAATGCTTAGATAATTAAAAATATTTTTTGTGTTGAAAATACACCCAGGGAGCTAGGATTTGTGATCCCCTCAGAGAAAATCTAGACCAATAATATCTATAGATTTGTATAATTTGGAGTAGTATAAATTAAAGTTTTGTTTATTCATGTTTTAATTAGGCAATTTCAAAAGAGCAATTATATTTTATGAAATAATTCACAAGCGATCTGTCCTAGTTTCTTTGAATTATGGGATTAAATTTATTAAGATTATATGATAAGCTTGATGAAAGACTTATATGCATTAAGGAATAGATATTTTTATAACTTAAAATATTTTCCAATGTGGTTTATTTACAATCAGTATAAAAATTGCCAAGTTACCATTTTATGATCTTAATAATTCTATAAAGAAATTCAATATCTCAGGAACTTTGAATACTTAATATTCTTGAAATGCTTATTTGTTTTATTCAGACAGTAAATGAATTGACTGTGTGTGTGTTTTGGTAGTAGAAGCATAGAAGCAAAATATCTTTTGAGAGAAGTTTATCTGCAGAGAGACAGACTGCCTTTCTAAAAGAACAGTGAGAATTTAAAAAGATCTTTAGTTATTTGCAAGAGGAGAGAGAGAGAGAGAGAGAGAGAGAGAGAGAGAGAGAGAGAGAGAGAGAGAGAGAGAGAGAGAGAGAGAGAGAGAATGGGAATGCCTGGGCTTTCCCATTTGAAGCTGCTTCAAACTCCAGATGATTGCACAACATTGTGCATCTGCTTTTACAGGGGTAATGTAGAATCAAACAGGGCTCATTTGGCTTTGTCAGCAAGCACAACTTAACTGCTGGGCCATCTCTATAGCCTGAGAATTTATTTATTTTAAGATGATGCTCACTTGCGTCGTCTTAGCTTCTTGTACTCTCTGGCTATCCCTGGGCAGCTTCCAATGTCAACAGTAGTGGACAGCAGCAGATCAGAACACAAGTTCCACTGTGGAGCACGTCCAACAAACCTATTCAAACCTTAATTAAATTAAGTGCCTGTTACTTGCAACAAGAGTCTGTCCCCCCCCCCCTTTTTAGGAATCTTGAGATATCCAAAGTGTGAAAAAGTATTCAAAAAGTGATTTTTGCCCGTAAAATTGTAATTAAACTGACTCACTACAGGTATAGAGTAAGTTAAAGTGTAGGAACTTGAGCAGTAAATTAAGCCCAACAAAATACTAATAATGGATGTATCACAAATACTCTATAAATAATATTTCATTAAAGTCATTTAAAGAGTAGTTTTAATATTTATTACTCACATGACAAGCATTGGGACATTTGTATCTAAAAGTCGTTAGGTAACCTGCTCCTTTATATTAGTCAATGTTATCGAATTGCATTAAAATAGCCCTTTAAACCAGGTGTGGTGGAGAATGGCTGAGATAGGAGGAATGCCTTGAGTTCAAGGCCACCCTGAGGCTACAGTTCAATTCCAGGTCAGCATGAGCTAGAGCAAGACCATACATCAAAAAAAGTAAGTAAATAAATAAGTAAATAAATAAATATTTAAATGTATGCATACTTTATTAGAAAATTAAAATTGCCTATGCTTCTAGGGAAACACCATTTATAACAAAAGCTTTAATAAATAGTAAACTTAACAGATAAACGCATGCCTGATTATACCTACCCAAAATTCAAATAAAAGTATAATTAAGCTTTTGTATTTTATGAGTAAGCATCTTGAATTTTATCAACTGAAGCTTAAAATGAAGTCTTAACAGAATGAGTGTCATTAAAATGTTTGATTTATTAAGCTTCCATTGATATGTTTTGTTATGCATAATTTAAATAAATTGTCATGAAAATTTCCGACAACTTCCTGGACTTTTTATCCTGAGATTATTATACTAGATATTTTAATGTTGTGAGAGGTATTCAGATTTTGAAGCCAATTTTTCTATCAAAATTTTAGATTATTATGGAATTCAAAACGAAATGAACTCTGCTTTGTTAATTTTAAAGAAAAAAAATCTATTCATTGCTCAACATGAAATTATAATAATCCTATGTTAAAACTATTGAGCATTATTTATTTAAAAATATTTTCAAGAGAAAACTTATTTACTAACATACACTAGAGCACAGTTTGAAGAAGAATCCACTTAAGAACCAATATTCATAATAATTCATAATAAATGAAAAATGTATATAAAAATATTTACAAGTAAACCAGATGTACAAGGTGGTGCATGTGTCTGGAGTTCCTTTGCAATGGATAGAGGCCCTGGTTTCCCCAATCCATCTCCGTTTTCTCTTCCTCCTCTCTATCTCTTTCAAATAAAAAAAATAAACTATTAAAAATTATTTACAGGTATATACATTTATATCACATATATGAACCACATAATGATGGTATATGCCTTTGGGATATTTTGAGATTAAATTGAGATAATTCATATAAAGTACATTACCGCAAAAATCAATTAGCCACACAATTTATGCTACTTGATGAAGTTTAAGAGCTCTGACCATGTAGAATAGAGATCTGGTGGTAATGGGGAGGCACCAGGGGCTGCTGAGCAGAGAGCTTAGTGCTGAATGATGGAGCAAAAGTGGCCAGAGCCCCACAAAGGTTAAAAGGAGAGACTTGTGCACTAATCGAACTCAGATTTATGGATGTATTCACTTAGTTTTACATTTCTTACACTTGTTACTCTGATTCCTTGGGTGGCCTATTACTCTTTAATGGTCCTATTTCATTAAAACATACTGTTTTGTTAGTTTGTTTACATATTTTGAAAGCTTTATTTTGATTGAGCTAACATATTAAATGACTTGAAAAATTCAAGGATACAGTTTTTTATATGATCAAGATAAAATTAAAGGACAGATGCCTATCACTGGGAATAGCAAAATGTCAAATATCATTTGTTTCAAAGCCAGAATTTAAAGCATTCTGTGAAATAGTCTATATATACATATATATATATATATATATATATATATATATATATATATATATATATATATATATATATATATATATGAGTCAATTAATTTGTATTTTAGGTGAGTATGGGTGTATGTAGTATGTTGGTAGGTGTACATGGTGGTTAATGCACATGTGTGTGCAAAAGCAAATGTCTCAGTGTGCACTCCAGAAGAGGACTTCAAGTGTCCTCCTCTATCCTACTTATGCCTTGTTTCCTGGAGTCAGAGAATCTGTCTCTCTCAACCAGGAGCTCTGTGTCAGTCCCAGTCAGAGATTATTCTGTGTTCCACCTTTCCAGCTCTGTGGTTACAGTGGTAGAAGAACATGTAGGTTTTTTTTACAAAAAAATCAGGTCCTCATTCCTGTGCAGCAAATACTCTGAGCCCTTGCCCCAGAATCAGAATATATATTTTTGTGGGCACTATAATAAATATTATAATACATATATAATACATATTGAAAAAAATAAAAATAATTATCTTTATTTGAATTTTATATGGATCCTAGCAAGAACAGGGAAAGATTTTAAAAGGAAAAATATTCTAAGGTATATTTCTCATTCTCTGAAATAAAGGTTGCTAACTATTCCTGGCTGGAAAAGACTACATTACACAAGACCTTTACCACCCTTCTGGCAAACACTCTGCCATCTTCCAGAGTTTCTTACGATTTATGGAGCCAGTGCTGAAAAGCTAACTCACAAACAAGAAGTCTTGCTTGTAGTAGTGTATGAGGACTTTGATCCAATAATAGTGATGGATAATAAATAGACCTGTCAAATTAGTTCCCTTGAGACTGGAACTAAATTACGGTGACAAAATTGATTAGATGGTGAAAAACAGAAACTGTGGAGATGAGCTACATTAATTGGTATAATATCCCATTTAAAAACAGGAATTCATTTCTAATTAGCTTTCTGGTTTAAGACCAGATGATTTATCAGCTTCCTTCTATTTTACATTCAACTCTTCTTCACCTTGGTTTAAGTAATTCCTATGGATTTCTATGTGTGTCCTAGTTTATTACATTGCATCCAAATGATTTTTAATGAATACCTAAATATACCAGCTATGCATATATCCAAACACATGTATATATAATGTGTGTATGTATTTAAGTATTAAAATAAACACTCAAATACCTGGAGGTGAACAGTAATGAGACGTGCACTCGGATGAACCACTTGTTTACTTATTAAACTGAAACAAGGGAAGGAATTGATGATTAAATTTAGGGAAATTTATATGCCACAATTCTTATTGGTTTTCTGTTCATAAATTTATTTGAAATTAAAGTTATTAGAAATAAATTGTGCTTATGAGTCTCCCTATCCATGTATGGTCTAATCCTTGTCTCAATTAGGAAACTATAAAATGAGAAAAATATGTAAATATTGATAAAATATAAAAAAGACTGATATTATCAACTATATTTCCTATAGGCAAGTAGGAAAATATAAATTGGGAGAGGATTTTTTTCCAGATGTACTCTCTGAAATTCAGAAAAATCCACAAAAAGGAATAAAAAAGACATTATTTTAGTAAATTAGGTATAGATCATGAGAAGTGGGATGATTATCTTGTAGCTGGCTATTGCAGTTTTCCATTTTAACAGCTTCTTCTTTCTGTGCCATGTGAAGACCAGTGGAAACAAAGCCCATCATTTCCATATTTAAAAGACAAAATTCATAATTTTCCTCCATGCTGGCAGCACTGCCATTCATCATCGAGGTCTATGCTTGCCCAGAATTGCAATATAATCAGCAAAGGAATATGCCATTTGATCATACAAATGTAATTGCATGTTATTTGTTTATCGAGCTTTTGATTCTTGTGCTTGTTCAATTTCTGGTTGAGCTTTGAGTATTGATATCAATGCAAAAATAACAGTAACTGCTCTTTAGCAGCATGGAAATGAGTGATAATGAAGGCTGATTTTCCTTTTCTGTGTAGTCTCTTGCTAAACATTTATTGTCATATATCTGCTGGACACTTGATTTCAAGGATTACACATGAGACGAGCTTCTCACATTGAAAGGACTTCAGGTGTAAAAAACGGTGGGAAAAGAGAAAGATTGATAACTCAAAAGTATCTTATCAATAAAAATTGAATATGGAATTGAACTAATATAAATTAGTTTAAGAATTTAAACAAATTTTAATATAAACAAAGGTATAATTCTACTTGGAACTCGCTCTTCTGATTGATGGAAAAACCTTTCTAGGCTCTACAAATTACTACATTAATTTTTATCATAGATGCTATGAATTTATATTTTAGTATAGGAGTTAATTTACTTGTCACACTCTTATGTTTTGATAACAATAATAACAATTATGGACAGGTATTACCGTGCTAAAATTATAGTTTTGAAAATGAATATTAATTCACAGATAAAGAATGCCAAGGCTGGGTTGGAGAGATGCCTCAGTGGTTAACATGCTTGCCTACAAAGCCTGAGGACCTGGATTTGATTACCCAGTACCCTTGTAAATTCAGATGCACAATGTGGTGTATGTGTCTGGAGTTATTTTACAGTGGCTGGAGGTTCTGATGTACCTATTCTCTCTTTTTTTCTAGCCTTTCTGTATACTCTCTCTCTTCCCACTTTAAAGCATGCAAATAAGTAAATATTATTTAAAAAGTATTACAATACTACTTAACAAATCCAGAAATCAATTCATCTATTGTAGTCAACTAGGTAGCTTATTTTACCTCTTGCAGAGATTCATGATTGAAGTATACATCTTTATTAGTGTGTTTGTGTTTGTGTGTGTGTGTGTGTGTGTGTGTGTGTGTGTGTGTGTGTGTGTGTGATTCCTGGATAGACTCTGATCATTAATATCACTGCTATACTAAGAAAATAATATGTAACATCTGCAACTATGACATACATAATATATAATTATATATAATACTAAATATTTTTATTTTGTTTTGTTTACAGTTTCAAAAGTAGAGTTCTTCATGGCAGAGAAGACATGGTAGGAACAACAAGCCAACGTCACATCCACATCTCAGCAGGTAGGAAGTAGAAAGAGGAATTATATTATTGAGAAAAATTAAATTAAATGACAAAGACATGTATAAGCATGCCATAAATTATGAAAAAATAAGTACTTAAAAACAATACTGATATAAATGAGCATATGATGATGTACAATGAGTATCATTAGAAAGAACTGTAAAATTGAATTATACTGTTTAATAAATAGAGCCTTTGTTTGAAATTGATATGTTTAATCACTTTCTCTTGATTCATCTGCTACCTAGAGACCTCAGTGACCTGACCCTTCCTATGTGTAGACTCTTTCTCTCAGGTACTTTCTCAGGAATAACTTAGATAGAACTAGGTAGTTTTATCCTTTTGTCTCAGAGAAAAAGACTTTCTCCTACACACCAACTCCCAATACCAACCCACTTCTTCCTTTCTCAGGTACTTTAAATGTCTTCCCTTCATACACTAGCATTTTGTTGGCATGTGCTAGCCAACTGGTCTCAGCCACAATGTCTCATAAACCCGCCATCCAACTTATCATTCCTTTTTTTTTCCTATCCCTGTTTCTGTCCTTGGATGTTTCAACTGCCACAAATAGTCTGCACTCCAATGTCTTGGCTGTTTGATCTACTCTCCCTTTACCTACTATAAAACCAAATCATGCATGCATCATTTCCATAATTTGCTAGGGCTGAACTGGGTTAAATAAAATTATATTTTGAAGTCCTAAACCCTAAGAATTCAAAATATGACTAGATCTGGACACAGGGCCTTTAATTTGATGATTAGGATAAAATTCACTCATATATGTGGGTTATGACTTAATGTGACTGTCATCTTTATAAGAAGAAATAGGGAAAAGTCACAGGGAGGGAACTCCTTAGGGTGCAAGCAGGAGCTGAGCACTGATCAGCCCTCATGAGAGGTCCGCAGGACAAAAACTAAGCCTGCTGACACCTTGAGCCTTCAAGAATGTAAGGAAGTAACTTTCTTCTGTGTAAGCCAAACAATCCACTGTATTTTGTTATGACAGCCCTAGAAAACTATAACTATCTTCCAGGCAGTTATGGGGGTACCTGGGACCTGCCTAAGGCAGTAGACTTGTTTATAGCGGCTCAATTCATAATAGCTAGGAATTGGAACCAACCTAAATGCCCATCGCTAGAAGAATGGATATCAAAAATGTGGTACATATACACCATGGAATTCTACCTAGCAATTAGGAAAAATGATATAACAAAATTTATAGAAAAATGGATGGACTTAGAACAGATCATACTCAGTGAACTCACATAAGAATGGAGAGACAAGTGCCACATATTCTCCCTTATCTGTAGCCCCTAATCAGGTTAAACCAATCTGTAAGTAAAAATGACTAGTGACTCAGGTAAAAGGCAAAGGGGACAGAAGGAAATCGGGGCAGGTGTGGAAGCAACAGAGGGGGGAGATGTTCACATACCTAAACTAACAATAATCTGACTCCATAGAATTTTATCTTCTGTACAACAAGTTCCAGAAGCAGATAGGACCTCAAGGGAAGGTAGACACCTACCTATGGTACAGAGGACACTGACCTCTGGCTCACTGACCCAGTAAGTAGTTATCTCCCACAATGAGTTATTGATCAGAGTGACCCAAAGGGTCCCTAAAATAAGACAAACTTTTGTCACAGCCCTTGAATACTCACTTCAGGCAAAAGATAAGACCCTATTCCTTAAGATTCCATGGACTGATATCACACAACACTGAGAGAACCTGCTGAATCCAGAAACCAAATCAGCTCCCAGAAGGGCAGCCTGGGTAATGCATGTCCCATGAGCTGCCAGGGGAACCAGACCAACGATATCCTGAGAGAGCAGAAGGCATCTTCAACTTACACTGACTGATGACCTGAGAGTGCAGAACTTACTACTGTACGACACAGACAAGCAAGTCAAGAAGTGCCCATCTGTGCAATAGTGGTGCCCAACCTAGGTGGGTAATCAACAGCTGACTATGAGATCTGCTCAGAGGCAGGGAAGCCCTGACTGGTAAAGGGACCCAAGGCAATCTTGAAGGGGGACAAAGAACCCCATCTCTGTGGGGAAGTCCTCAGAAAGGCTGCACCAGCCATTTTCTCACCAACCTAGCAATATTTGTGTCAATTGACCAATAATAATCTCACTCTCCACTGGAGACTGTTTGTATCTTTCAGAATGCAATGAGAACTGGGGATAAAGGAACTCCACCAAGGGGACCTGATGTGACGGGACACCCAAGCAGGAGACATCGATGTAGAGCCCGAACACAACCTCTAAGGAATTGGGATGATGAGCAAAACTATATTCCCACTGCAAGGCAGATAACCTATGGAAAGACAATGGAGAGAGGCACCAAGGGTGCCCAAAATTGTCCAAAACACAAATTTAGAGATTTTTACAAACCTAATAACTATGGAAAATTTGAATTCGCCCACTATGACTCAGGGAAATAGCCAAAAGAAGGGGGGAAAGAATGTAAGAGTCATGGGGGGGCAGAGAATAACTAATGCATCAGAGGGAATGTCATCATGGATTCAATGGCTTTATCTAATAACCTATTATACCGAACATGTTGTTGTGTTAATACATATAATTTTAAGCCAAAAAACATTTAAAATGAAAAAAAAAAGAATTAAATGGCATGGGAAATTTTGAAGATAAAGCAGAATAAGTCTTCCTACCATGTTTATACAGAGCGATAACAGTCAACATATATGAAAATGGTTGTCTATATGTCAGGAGATGCTTCTGGAATCTGCTGGACAGAATTAGCTAAACTTTGAATTGAAAAGATTACAAGGTATAATGGTTTGATCTAGCCATCCTCCACAAATGAATGTCTTCTGAATTATTGTTTTGCAGCTGATGTTAGTTTGTGAATTAGACCCTCCCTGGAGCTGTGTTGTTGGGGCGGGTTTATGTGGTTATAAACCAGCTTCCCCTTGCCAGTGCTTGGCACACCTTCCTGCCACTGTTTGCAGTGCTGTGGCAAAGGTGATGTCCACCCCTCTGCTCATGCCATCGTTTTCCCCACCAGAATGGAGTCTCCCCTCGAGTCGGTAAGCCAAATAAACCCATTCTTCACATCAAGCTGCTTTGGGGTTGGATTCTTTTCAGCAGTGACTAGAAAGCTGACTACAACACAAGGTCATGAAAAATAAAGGCTTATTTTTCTGAAGCTACATATTGGTATTTTGTTAGAAGCATCTAAACTGACTGAAGTGCACATAATGAAATGTATATGTAAAGTATATTTTTAATCTCTCAAATGATATTTATATTTATTGAATCATAAGAGATTCAGAACCAATATTTGTATTATCTACAAATTTTCTAATCTTATCATCCCCTCATACACACCAAATTTTTATAAACAATTCTATCCATATTTCAAAGTCTAACATATGTAAAGTACATTTTTACTCTTAAAATCTTTATTTTTAGTTGTAAATTCCTAAATACTATAAATGAAAATATCCAAACAATATTTTTAAGGTGTATCTAACCTTTTCAATGATATAATTGTGTGTTCATTCTAATTTGAACACACAATACTTTTTTTCCTATACAGCTGGCTTGGTTAATGAACATAAATTTAAGTAATAAAAAAGTAGTATTTAAACCATATTCTTCATATGTGCCATCTTTTTTTACATTATATAAAGGTACAATAAATCATTTTCTAGATGTAATGCAAGAATATAAAATATATTGCTTTGAAAATGCTTTTACAACTCTTTAGAATGTTCATTATTCTCCAAAAAAGCAAAAAAAAAAACTATTTTTTTGATTTTTTTATTCTGTTCTAAGATTTAGCTGAGCAAATGTCCTTTGATACCTCTTGTTTGGAGTGGTCACTCTCCCAAGCGAGGCACTTACCTTTACTCACTAACATAGAGCAGCTCTGAGGAGCATTTACATTTATTTAGAGATGAAAAAGCTGGTTATGGGACTGGTGATATGGCTCTCTAGGTCTTGGTGCTTGATTCGAAAACCTACTCTGGTTCACTTACCAAGCCAAGCACATAAAACAGATGGGCATTTGTTTGCAGCAGCAAGAGATCCTGGCATACCAATACACATGAACTTTTATGCACAACATATATATATATATATATATATATATATATATATATATATATATATATATATATGTGTGTGTGTGTGTGTGTGTGTGTGTGTGTGTGTGTGTGTGTGTGTGTTTGTGTGTGAGTGATTTAACCTGGTGAATTGATAAGTTATAGATCTTGTAAAAGACAGAGCTTGGGCCCAAATTCTTCCTGCATAACTCTGAATTATTAATATCTCTACACTCTTTAATGACTAATTCAGATCTAAAACAAACCTTCACTGACTGCTAAGAGCATTTCACAAATACTATTAAATTAATCTTAATTAAGCATTAGAATTTCCTAATGTGTAGAAGAAAATTAAAGTGGAAAAGTTATAATGAGAAAAAGAAATTCTCAACATTATTAATGTATCAAAGAAAGTGAAGTAAGTTTTAAGACATCTGATTTTCATTTGAAAGGCAGTTTGGAATTTTCATTTAAATATGTTGTAATTATACCAAAAGTAGCTAAGAGATCATACTTATTTCTTGAAGATAATGTGATATTTATGTGAATGAAATATAATTTAATAACATGGTTCATATTCATCTCTGTTTGTTCATTTTTTTGGTATTTGAAACTCTCCCTAAAGATATATTTTCTACCTGCTGGAATTGCAAGGCATTTATCAGAGATTCAGACCCTTAGGATATCATTTAAATAAACCCTGCTTCAGAGCACTAAGTAATCCAAACTAGTCTGAAATTGCAAGCAAGGTTCCAAAAATACCTAAGTAGCTCCCCAGGAGTATTTTAAGTGGTTAGAGAATGTGGCTCATTAGGGTTTTTATTTAAACATTTCTATTATGCTAGCTACTTAAAACCCCCAATGCAATCAATTTCTAGGCATTTTTTGGCATTTAAAGTTTCTTGTGTGTCTTCCTTGTTATCTATACACCTAATTAGATAAGGAGAATTATAAATACATTTTTCTAGCAACATGACTAATAATAATTTTGTATATTTCTTGTGGTTAATTACAGATAGAAATAAGAAATATAGATGTAAAATAAAATATATGATCATCCTTTTCCTGCAACATTCTATAAGAAGCACAGGCAGATGCATTCACATATGACAACTAATGTGATTCAATAGCATTGTTTTTCATTTATTGTAAATGTATCATAGTCTCAAAGACAAGAGCTAGTTGACTTTTCATTTTCAGTAAATAAACTCGCATGCAGATTATCTCTTTTTTTCCAGAAAACACTCTTATAACACTGGTTTTATCTCTGTTAATAACAGAAGTTTTATACCAGAAATTCTAAACAGGCTACAAATTAACACCAAGCTCTTTAAAAATCCATCAATAATTTTATGACTATAGATTCTTTTCCCTTTGAGAATGGGTGTGGTTCAATATTGTATATTTTAAATGTCAATTGTGATGCTTTTCCCCTGCCTGTCTTTACTATAGCAAAACAGTAGTTTGTGAAAAGTGCAAAAGATGTATTGTGTTTGTCCTGTCTCCACCTCATATCTGGGGAAAAATCTAGCAATACAAAACTAGAAAAACTCAATGACCTGCTGAAGAAGACAGACTTATCATTGTCACATCCAAGGTCATACATATAGGGGCTTGTTTAACATCTGAAAAGCAGAGATTTTGAGAAGAGATTGCTTTTCCACCACTGTGTAGCATTTTCAATAGCTCCAAGTAAGGACAAAATATGACAGATAGAAGAGTGATTTCAGAAAAATGGTAGAGCAGGAAGCTCTAAGCTTTTATTCCTCATAGCTGAAACAATGAAAATCAAGGGAAACTGTCAAAACTGACTTTTTCTAAACTCTGAAACAATGATTTGTACATACCAAATGAACATGGAATCAAAAACAAAGCAAGGTAAATTTTAAAATGTTTAGAATGTTATGAGGCATATTTACTTACCTTTTCATCTCTTCAGCTTGTATGGAGACATTCATTAATTTAGCTGTGAAAACTTCCAATGTCACATTCATCCAGTGGTTCCTGACTCTGACTTCAGAGAAGAGGGCAGGTCTTACTGTCAAAGTACTGTGGGGACTGACTACCAGACAGACTGGTACAACCTATGTATCCCTAGCCTACTGACACCTTTAAGCCAGAAATGTGGTAGATACTGCATGAATAAAAAAATTGTTTGGTGGATAAAATCCATGCAAACCTGGGGTGATTATTATGGTTGGATAAAACCAAACAAATAAACAAGTGCAAGCTGATGCCCTACAAACATTGGGGAAATCAAGTGCATTTAGTATAATAGAACTCTCTCTCTCTCTCTCTCTCTCTATATATATATATATATATATATATATATATATATATATATATATATATGATTGGGATGAAGTTAATATCAGAGGTGGTCTGGAAAGGCTGTAAGGTTTTTATTGGGCTGCTTTATAGGCTAAAAACAAGTCAGACTGAGAATTGAAGGAAGCCTGAAGCACATATAGAGTCTAGATAGCACAAGAGCAGTATGTGTTCTATTTATTTATCTATTTTGGTCTGCCTGCATGTTTGTTATTTAGCTCCTATGGTGAAAAAAATTCTGTGAAAACATTTGATAAGTAAAATGGCTTAAGTGACAACTTAGAAAAATACAACTGATTCATTAAAACACCATTTTGAACAGTCACTAGAGCAATGCACTAGTATAGCTTAAAACAATGAAAAAATACAGCATACACTAGAAATGTATATAATCTGATTTCCAGAATTAGCATATTATGTTTTCAAATGTCCAGTTTTCAACAGATAACCATGTGACAAAAAAGAAACAACAGAAATGGGCCAACCCTCACAGTGCACTGTTGGGTCAGAAAGGCCCAGTGGCCTCTTATAAAATACAGACTATTGCTAAAGCACTGGTTAGCCAACAGAACTAAGGGTAAGATTCTGTTGGATAAGACATCCCAGGCTGAGATTGCAGGACCTTAAGAAATGCAGCTAGAACTAAGCTGGAATCCATCTGCCTGCTAGAAAGTGGTTATCATTCTGGAAAGTGTTATGCTAGGTGTGGAGAGAGACATCATCAATAGTATTACCAAGCAGTTCAAGTTTCAAGCTATAAAATAGACCACGCATGCCATAAGTGCTATTTGGTACAATAGTGGCACATATGTTATGGGAACAACCAACTGCTCTCTGACTAGGTATAAGACTCCGTAAGTGGGAGGGAATTCCTACCAGACACCAACAAACAAGTCAAATCCTGTGGCTCAAAAGGTCATAGACCATACTGGGAAGCTGCCACTGTTCTCTGGCTAAATGGATTGTTATAGCAGGGTGGCCTGTGGCTGTCTCATGAAAGGATTGTCAGGGGCTGGCTACATAAATAAACTGGAAGGAATTTCTTGTTGCCTGGGCCTTGTTATCCCTTTATAGCTGAATTATGTGAACTCCATTAAACTCAGGCCTTGAATTGCCTGGGTTTATCAGGGTTTTCTGGGGCCTGCTGCCTGGTAGAGTTTGGGGAGGGAAGGAGTCAGCTGCACTCCTGCTGGTCTCACAAGAAAATATAAAGACTATGAAGAAAGATATGCAAGGTAAGATTTCTTTTAAGTTACTAAAGTTAATGTTGATAAAAATCCAAACTACATGACTTGTTATGACTTGTTAATGCAACCATGTTGTTATCACAAACATGTTACATTTAAATATGTAAACAAAAGAAGAGGATATTTATTGACTAACTTTAAGAGTTAGCTTCAGTGGGCCACAGATAACCAAACGTTTATTCAAACGTTTTTATGAGCATGCCTTTGGAAGAGATTGACACTTTAATCTGTGGGATGAACCAGCAGAATCTTCTCACCATCGTTGGTGCCCTTCGTTTGATCAGGTGAAAGTTTGAAAAAAACTAAAATTCTGAAACTTGGCTGAACAAAAGAGGCTTTTCCTTATCTTACTATATTCAAACTGAGATAATTCAGGCTGAAACTTCAACTTTT